>CAMOHE010055863.1:0-59655 GCA_946598075.1 Artocarpus hirsutus
TTATTTATTTGTTTAATTGTTCTAGTTTGTTTTCTATATGTTTATTTGATTTACGAAATTTCTTTTAAAATTGAATAATTTTCAAATATAGTCCTACTGAGCCTTTCGCTCACATTTTTATCTGTTTTAAAATCTTAACCCTAGGTGGATATCAACATAGGATTGGAGAAGAGTCCGCCGACCGGACTTACGATCAGTAGAAAAACTTGGTAGGTTGGATTACAATTCAAGGCATATAAGATTTTAACTTCTCTTTTATTTTGGACTATGGTTGTATCATAATATTGTCAGTACTATATGTGTGTGCACAATATGTGGGCCAGTGGGACCCATACGCGTTTCACCCCATATTTAATTATTTTTAATGTTATTTTATTTGCTTAATTATTATAAAGATTTATTTTATTTCCTTAATTTCTTCCATTTAAAAATTTTAAAAATTATCACTTTTAATCATAAATTTGAATCTAAAACCCTCTTTTTAACTAAATCTTTATTTAATTAACTTAATTAAACTACCACGTCACCTCCCGTACTCCGGGGCCTGACATAACCACTAGAGAGTTGCAAAGAAGGTGATAAGATGCCTTTAAGGGACTAAAGATTACATGCTCATGTATAGACGGACTGATAATCTAGAGGTGATTGGAAACTCTAACGCAGACTTCGCTGGCTATGTTGATTCGCAAAAATCAACTTCTGGTTATGTTTTTATGTTTGCCGGTGGAGCTGTATCTTGAAGGAGTGCAAAGTAGACTTTGATTGCTACCTCTACTATAGAGGCCTAGTTTGTTTCTTATTTTAAAGCTACTTCGCATGGTCTATGGTTGAAGAGTTTCATATCCAGGCTTAGCATTATGGATTCTATTTCTAGGTTATTGAGATTTTATTGTGACAATTTAGCTGCAGTATTTATGGCAAAGAACAACAAGAGTGATAGTCGAAGTACATACATCAACATTAAGTACTTGGCTATAAGAAAACGGGTTAAAGAAAAGAAAGTGGTCATTGAACACGTTAGCACCAAGTTGATGATTGCCGATCCTTTAACTAAAGGCATGCCACCAAAGATTTTTAAGGATCATGTAGTACAAATGAGACTTGGTTCTATGATGTAAGTTTCATTGTATGTACATTTGGTTATTTTTATAAAACTCTTATTCAGTTGTGATGTTTTCTCATATTCAATTGTGCACATATTTAGTTATTTTAAGAAAAATCAATTAAGTTGGACCTGGAATAAACAAAGAGTTTATTCATGAAGTTACGTTACCATTTGTGAGTTAGTATTAAGGGATATAATACATTATAATATATGGAAGATAATACTCATTCTAAGAGGACCCATTGCCATGATTCATGTGCTTATTCCTTAAATTTGAGATTGGTTGATTTTGGTTAGTTAGAAAATAAATGTAAACCAAGTGGGAGAATGTTATTTTTAATTTATTTATTATATTTATTTGGTTTTTTAAATGATAATAAATAAATAAAAATAAATTTAAGTGGTCCAACAGAGACGCCTTTTCTAAAGGGTGTTAATCAAAGGGTATTTAGAACTGTTATAACACTTAAAAAAAAATGCCTCTTTTTAGGAAAGGTAACGTACACTTTGATAGTGAGTGTCTATAAATATCATGTAAGAGGGTCCCTAAGCCTGTGTAATTATTTCAAAAATACAGCATCTCTCTAAAATTACAGAAGGTTTAGAAGAGCCTCTTCTTTCACAAAATTTCTTCAGGAATTTTTACAGAGATATTCTCCATTCAAATATATTTGTCAATGGCTAGATGTTAGATTTTCTTTTCTTTATGTTTATGCATTTAGATGATTTTCATGCAATTCAGTATATGCATATATGAAAATCATAACTCTGTATATATAAATTTCTTATAACAAATCCTCAAAGCATCTTTTACGAACTTTTTTCATCCGTTGGGAAAGGTAAAAGTGCATCCCTCACACAACAAGTATTAATAATAAAATGCAGATTACCTTCCTCAAGTGGCCTATGGTGAAAGATATTCATATGGAGAGTATCTATCCACATCCTTCCTCCTACAACGAGGGGCAAACGAATAACTCTACCTCTATTGGCTATCGATGGTGTTAGAAAAAGGCAAGAAACACCCTTACCGATACTTGATAAAGGCAACTTTGTAGGTAGTGTTGATATTCTGCACCTTGTATTAGTTCATTGTTCTACCCATGGAACTACATTTTCCTCCTTGGGAGATATGGTGTGTATCCTCGAGCTTGACTTCTCATGAATTCTTTCTACTCAAAGAACCTAGTCTCTATTATTTTCACCTTCTTACGCAGCTTGATCACCTCTATGTTAGAGCTTGATCTATCAATAAAATGAAAGTTTAGACTACTTGACAAATTAAGATTGACCACAGACCAATCCCAAATGTTTTAGATTACCTAACACAGTGTCAATACATTGCATATCCTTCGAGATTGGAATGTTGGCTCTTGTTCCACGTAGTAATCTTTTTATTATAGAATAAATAAATTTCTTAATTGAAAATTGAAATACTATTAATTGTACTGTTCTAAAAATTAAAAACATCGAATTACTCACAATTCATTAACTAATCTCTTTGCATCTCAGATTTTTAAGTGTTCCATCCTTCTTTTTTCAAATCAACTTCTACGTAATGTGACGAGTAGGAGGTACCATTGTGTTCTATAGTCTCGTTTACATTAAAAGGTGAGGTTAGTTAAATATTGTACTAAGATTTCAAAATTTTGAGAAATAAGGTAAATAAATTTTATCTACTTATTCTTCTCCATTTTCCTAACACCCCCACCTCAATTGTTTGTTTCAAGAGAGTTTAAAATCGTTGTGAAACATTTACATGATGATTAAAAAACCGTCTTGGAATTGCCCATCATAGTATAAAATGAAGCTTTCACTATGATTTTTTGCCATCATAAAAGGTTAGTCTTAGTTCAGTTTTGGTGCATTTTGAATGCCTCTTACACGATGGTTTCTATGCAAAAACATTGCATAATATGGAAGTTTACACGATAATTTTTGTGCAAAACTATCGTATAAGATACAAGTATACTTATCTTACATGAGGGTCTCTACAACTTTGTTTTTCCATGACGGTTTCAACCGAAAACCTTCATGAAAATTGGTCAAAACAAAATAAAAAAATCAAAATTTTGACTTCCCACGAGATGGCCAGTTTTGTTTCTTATCCATTAATCTAAGGCCCAAATTACAAAATCATATATTTACATTTAACTTAAAATTTTTACAACACATGTCAAATACACAAAGTTTAAAATAAATCACATTCTAATATACAAAAATTCTATGACTACTTAAAGCAAAGAAACCTATTTAAATAGTTTACCTGCTCAATTTTAACCTTAAGTAAATCATCACCGACGTCAAAATGCTTTCTTGAAAGCTTGACCATGCCATTATCCCTAAAAAGTATATCCCGTTTGTAATAACATAAAACAAAATAACCACATTCAATATTGTAAGGTTGCCTTGGACACTAGGGGTTTTATAAACTGTTTTACTGCATGGTTGATGTGTTATTCCAGCTCCCATTGCAACTTTTCAATCATTAAAGACCTTAAAGATTTGTCAAAATAAAAAAGAATTAAACACAATAATGTAACATATATATCAAACTTGATTTACAACAAAAAATTGCACTTACTTAGTCCTCCCATGGCTCAATAAGTGCCAACATCCATTGTTCAACAATATTATATGGCATGAAAATTGCTTTTCCTGTCTATGCTTGTTCAAAAAAGGGAAAAGAAAAACTCATGGCGTGCTATCTATCATCATTATCATCATCTTTGCCCCTTGTAACACTTAAGATAAGTGCCAAAGATATGAAGCCAAATCGATTAGCTATTTTTCCATGTTCACATTGTTCTGCCAAAACACTGCAATAAAATCAATGCATAAATATATTTTTAATAACTATAATTTTATTGAAGTTAAGCATAACATAAACATCTTCGTATGTCACATAGACGGGCATGTTATTGCTAGTGATTGATCTCGGTATAGGACAATGAATCATCGATCCACCCTGCAAGATAGTATGTGTTTACAAAGCTATCGACTTAAATTCTTCTTGAATTAAGGTGAAGTCAAATACAAATAGTGGCTACTTAGCAACGGGTTGAGAATCCTCGATAAGAGGTTATGACTCTCTAGAGTTTGTAACACCTTCCTTTTTTTGGATGCTTTTTTCCCTCAACATCTTCAAGCATGCAGTTAAGTGCTTAAATCGTCTTAGGCATTTCAACAACTTCAATTAAACTTTTTGGCCATAAAACAAAACTTTTGCAGCTATAACCATAGTTGTTTCCTCTATTGTAGGAAAATGTAGTCATGCTACTTCGACTTTAGGGGTAACAATGTTAATACGCACGTTTTCATTGCATAACATTCTTCTGTAGACTATATTAATTGGAAGACTCTTCATCCACTCCTTTCCAACCACAACAAGCATATGCCCACCATTAATTAGATCATTGAGAAAGATTTGTATTCTCTATGTTCTTCCAGCTCTCCATCTTGAGGCGACACTGGAGCTTGTTCTTCATGAATGGTACAACTAGCCGTAAAGCTCTTGTGTTGTTTAATGCTTGCATCCATCGGTCTAACACCTCCTTGTGAAATTATATTGTTCATGACACCTTGTAATTCTACTAGCTCCTATCGAATACCCTACTTCGACTCCTAGTTTCGAAGTTGGCCATAGGTCAAAGTATGAAAACTGCCTAATATACTTAGATTGATTGTAAACATGTCTTGAATGCTATCGATCTCCTAGTGCCCTCATCAATATGTCATCGGTGTCAATGGATTCGAAGGTACTTTAAGTTTGTTGCTTCCTATACCCATCTTGTAAAATAATAACAAATCAAGATGTTCATAACTAATATGTTTCAAGAGTTACAAAAGTACAAATTAAGGATTTGAAAAAATGATGGATCTTTGAATTGTCCATCATAACGTTGACACAATTTCATGCACAACTCCTCTGTTATAAGCCGTACATCGATCTCTATAAGCTGTATTAATTTTGCTAGGTCAATAAAACATTAACCATGGAATCATTCATATATGTAATATAAATAGGATATTAAATTACCAATTTTTTCTCAAGTGCTCTGTATCCCTATCGGCCTACTCTTAAGCCATATTCAATTTTTTCCCTCATGGCTTGTGCTTGTTCCTATATTTGGCAGAATTCTTTGAAACGTCAATCCTGCACAAATTTGTACCAATCATTGTTAGATATATTGGGGCAATAGTGTACTACCGTAGACGATCACTTCCATATATTTGGATTCAAATTCGGAATGTCATACTTGGGCTTTACAAAAGTGAGGGTCAGATCTAAAACCCTTTCCTAATTCTCCACAAATCCTCAAAGGCCTTTTTTTTAATACCATTTCTTAACAATGAAAGTTGTATAGATCTCTCTCCAAATAAGATCTTTTGTTTGTGCCAAGGTTGCCACTCTCTAATGTTATATCCATATTGGTGCATGCTCTAGATTAAGAACACTAATCCAATTACTTATTTTATCTCTGTCATCGCCCTTCGATTGGTCTTTTTCGTCAAAAGTAACGTTAATTCTTTGTCCTTTTGACCTTATCTTACAGACTTTTTTTTTCATCAAAGTGACTCTACGCTCGTGATCAACTGAGGGATTGAACTCTATTTTTCTTTGTGATTGATGAACTTTTTTTCCTTTTTCATGTTGGGAGGAAGATGTCACATTCTCTTCAACATACACAATCAATATCACCACAATTATCACAAAATGTTAAAATACAAATTAACAAAACAAATTGGTAGAATTAATTTCACATAAACTTAAACACATAACTAAGAAAAACTAACACATACTAAACTAATTACTAACAATGCATAACTAACATAGTTTTAGTCCCAGCCTTTTTTAAACGTATAAATTGATAATATATTATATATTATATTATGAATTTATATTAATAACATTGTTACGATAATAGCACAAAAATATTTAATTATAATTTATATTTACTATTGTAAATTATTATTATTATATTACTCTAATTTAATGTTAATACTACCATGAACATTAATATTATGTTATTCATATTGATATTATACTATTATGTTTCTATCTTTATCCTTATTATCAAATTTTTATTTTATATTCATGTGATATTTATATTTATATTATATAATAATAATTTACAATAATAACATTATTATTATTTAATAATAATAATATAATAATAGTATTATTATAAGCTAGGGCTAAAACGGTGGCGTTTCAGCCTTAAGGCTTACATGATAGTTTCCACAAAAAACATCATGTAAGCCTTCCAATATTTCAACCCTAGCTTATACGAAAATTTTTAACAGAAACTATCATGTATTCTGGGCTTATACTATGGTTTTTGTCAAAAACTATCATATAAAATTAATCAATTTTTACAATTCTAAGCCTTTTCTTGTCTCAACTACCTAGGATGGCCAACGCATGTGTTGTGCTTTCAATGGCCCATAATTTATGTAATATGGGTATTTTGATCACAAATACAAATGTATAAACATACATAATGAGAGAAATAAAGCTTGAATATGATGTATACCTTAAAAAGAACAAATAAACAAAATGAAATAAAATGTCATAAAATTTGTTTATAAATTGTCATCTTCTCCTTTTTCTTCTTCGATTCCTTAACACATGTCCATTCAACATCTTCGCAAAGCAAGTGGGAAACATCATCATCAAAATCATCAAACTCTTTAGTTGGTGGCAACCCCTCGTGAAGATGGGATGTTTGTGCAATCTTCGATAGCTACTTCTCAATCAAGAACAACTCTTGGCATTATCGGCAGTACTAAGGACAAGTCTAAATCATCAGGATCTATTATGTAAAAAACTTAGATTGCTTATAATGCCATAATAAATGGATTGTTTTTGTATCTCAATCACCTAAAATCAACCACCATGATGCCATCATTATCAATTTTAACATAATTATTATCATCCTATTTGCACTGAAGAAGTGTTATTCGCAATCTACCATAATCAAGTTCCTAAATATCATCAATGAAACCAAAGTGGCTCATGGTCCTATATACTAGATTCTTGTCCTTTGTAGAGGAAATTTGCATAGCTTCTACATGAAAAGTCAAACCATTATTTTGGACGAGATGCTTCTTATCTCTTTCGTGAGTGTGTACAATGTAACCATTTATAGAATATAATGTATACCTTGTAACCACTGATGAGGATCCTCATTGTAGGTTCATTAAGTCTTGTGAGACTATTCTATCTTGTGATACGGAGTACTTGGCATGTATGTGTGGTCTATATTGTAACCACTTTTCATTTCTTGCTCTCTTCGGGTTTGCCTATTTTAATTCCTACATGTGAACCTTAATAAAAAGCTCCACTTTATTAAGATTGTGCAAGACATAAAGGCAGGCTTGTTTCTATTCTTCTCGATTTACAATTTAAGGATTGCCAGTAGATAATCCTTTAGACTTAATATTTATTTTCTTTGGCATGCTTGTTGGTTCCATATTAGAACAGTACTCGGAGCAAAATTCAACCGATTCCTCCATTTTATAACTTTCCATGATGCATGCTTCTGGCCTATTACGATTTACCCTTCAAAACCTTCATACATATTTCAAAAGTGTACATCCATCTCAAATTCACCAGTCCTTATAACTTAGCTTCACAAGCATATATAAGGTTTGGACCAATTCTGGTTGTAGTGAATCTAACATTCATGGATCAATGACCTTGGAACATATTGAATTAAAGAATGAGCTCAACTTGGTAATTACAGATCTCACATCCTTTGCTAGAACTCCCTGTAGGGCATGTGGTAGTAATTGTTGCATCAATACATAGCAATCATGTGTTTTCATGCCAATAAGTTTTAAATCCTTCATCGACACAAACTTTTTAAAGTTTGAAGAATAGCTACGTGTCACTTTTAACCAAGCAAGTCATTCACAAAGCTTTCTCTTCTCCCCTCTTGATAACATGTGCTTCTCTAGAGGCAAGTAAGTATAATTCCCTCTTTTTTTGGGAAACAAATTAGGCCTAATCTCTATCTCCATGAGATCTAGCCATTTACCATCTTTAGTATTGTTTAGAATGTGAAACATTGATTCAGAAACTTTATTCACAATATCCATAGCATCCAAGAAATGATGAAAGAAAAGTCTCTTCCAATATAAAAGTTCGTAGAAGATGGTTCTCTTCTTCTAAGGTCCATTTGTCTCTATCTCATCCTTACTTTGCTTTCTCTTTCCGAGTATTACTTCTACATTCTTTACCATTTCAAATACTTGTTCACCCATCAAAGGCCAAGGAGGGTCTCTTTCTTTAGTGCTACCATCAAAAGCTTCCCTTTGTTTGTAGTAATGATGATCTATTGGTAACCATCTTCTATGGCCAAGAAAAATGGATTTCTCACCATTCTTCAATCGTTTGTAAGATGTTTCATTCATATGAATAGACAACCAATAAAGCTTTTCATTGAATAATCAGATAAATTGCCATGTACTAGGAAGTTGTTAATTGTTCGTATCAATATTTCACAGAGTGTAAATGTCTCTCTAGATCATCGCTTATTGGTGCAAAGTACACATCATGTCATTTCCCGATTGGTGAGGAACCAAAATCAATAGAGTCAACATCAAGAACTTCTATTTCATGCATATCTTTGGAGAAAGATTGTAGTTGACAAGTGTTACAAGCCAAGTGCTATGCCTACTACTCATGTTACCATGTGGGTCTATTCCATCCTCTGATAAAGTGAAATGTAGATTTTTTGGATCTGCACTAAACTCGAGATGATAGGTTTCAAAAGCCATCCATTGTGGTGAATCCTCAGGATGTCTAAGCATATCATCATTGACCCATTTGTCATGGTGCCATGTCAAATTCTTGGCATACTATGCATTTTTGAATAAACACGTCAAACGTGATCGATGGAATGTATCATAACATCTTCGTCGGCACTCTTTTTTTACCTTTTTTTGGCTCCTTTCTTTTCTTCCACCTTTACTTTTTACAAGCTAGACAATTATTGAAGTCTTCATACTCCTTCCTACAAAGAATACAATCATTTTTACAAGCATTAATTTTCTCTTACTCTATTCCTAAAGTGCTCAAGATCTTCTTAGCATTATTCATACCAGTTAGTAATCTATTATTCTCTAGTACAAGATTTCTAGAAATTCCAAAGATTTGTGAAACTAGAATTTGACCACATACCCAACACCCTCAAATTCCATAACTCAATTTGATTAAATTTGTATACCCTTCATACACGAGTGTCTCGACATTATTCGTCATCACCTCAAATAACTTTGGATAGCATACAAAGTGTTCTTCAAAATCATTACTATATCGACCGTATTGTCGTTATCACCTATATTATCCTCCTTTATAGTAGGTTTCTTTCCTTTACTACTCGAAGTTGGAATGAAACATGACTCACCATAAAAATGCCATCTTTGGTAACTACAAACTATCCCGTGTCGAATTAAATGTCCTCTAATAATTTCAATTGAGTGAGATCTATGATTTCCACATTGAACACAAGGACACTGAATTTTATCACCTTGTGTGTAATTTTTTATAAATTAAAAAATTCTTCCACACCATCCACAAATTATTTAGCCAATCAATGATCCCACATCCATGTCTTATCCATTTTGAAGATCCTAAATCAAAATTTACAATGTAATTATTATACAATTTCACAAATTTAATTCTAATTAATCAACCTATGTAAATAATGCATCTAAATCCACAATAATTTTCACAAATTAATCATACCTACACATTAATCATATCCCTCCACAAATTAATCACCCCCATCATATTCAACTAGCTTATAAACATATCCATGGATTCACAAACTAATCATACTAATAGATCTACAATTTAATCATATCTATATCGATAAATTTGAATATAAATTATTATATTAATAAATTCTCAACTTAACATAAAACCTAATTAATAGTATCAAAAAGAAAATTTATTTAACTAGAAACTTACAAAGAGTGATGACGGGTTGGGCACCAATAGGCTGGAGTAGCAACAAGATAGGGCAGCAATAAAGAGGTGGAGATGGAGACAGACCAAGATTTTGGGATGCTCGAGTATGTTTTTTGGTGCGGTTGTTCGTGTTTTGCATTTTCTCTATGGAGCTAGAGAAGGATTACAACAATACTTTACACCATGCTTTTTTAAAAAACTATCATGCATGTAAGATGGTTAGAAAACAACAAGGTTTATGCGATGGTTTTTTCATAAACCATCATGAAAACTCCTGTTTAAACAATGGTTATTGTATTTTTTTCCAAACCATTTTTCTTGCCCCACTTTACATGATGGTTTTTGAAAAATCCTAGTGTAATTAATGTCATATAATAAGCAATTTCTACCACACCAACCCCCTAACTATACATTTGCTTGAGATCAAATGAGTCTCCTGTCTTCTTGGCTTTTTGTGAAATCACTTATTGCTCCTAATTAAGCTTGTACTTAACAAACTCCTTTTAATGGTTCGTATTAATATAATGATAGTTTCTTATCACTTTTGTATAATGATAGTTTCTTATCAAT
This sequence comes from Artocarpus hirsutus, assembly GCA_946598075.1. Classification (NCBI taxonomy): domain Eukaryota; kingdom Viridiplantae; phylum Streptophyta; class Magnoliopsida; order Rosales; family Moraceae; genus Artocarpus; species Artocarpus hirsutus. The sequence continues at coordinate 10,656 of CAMOHE010055863.1, forward strand.
TTTGTTAGGAATTTGAAAACATTAAGGTTGTCTTCACTGTCTTTAATAAAAGTTGCAAGCCATCTTACAGGTGCTTGTCTTCAACTTCTATGTCTTGAGAATGGTGAAGGACGCAACAGGACCTTGCCCAACACGTTCAACATTATCTTTATTTGCCTTTTTTCTCCTATCGTTTATTGTTATAGGAATGAACATTTGAATTAAACTCCAATATAACTTTGGAGGTCATCTCCCATTTTTCTAATGCCTTGATCTTTTTGGTTGAATTTTATTTCAATCCTTTATCCTTTTGTCCTTGACTTTACAATGCGCCTCATTAATGTTGCTCTATTTTTCCTATCTTTGTCGTGATTAAATGGCTTTGATCCCTATTTCAAAGCTCATACTTATCTTCTTGCTCGTTCATTCGTTGTCTGACGTATTAAATTCTTTTTCAATATTTCAATTAACAGAAAATAAAAATATATAATCTAATTAATCAAAAATATTTATGATCAACAAAATCACTGAACAAAACATAGTAAAATTAATGACAATATGCCCCATCTAACATACTAACATACCAACACTCACTGAAATCACATATACTAACATTAATTGATATTATAGACAATAATAACTACAAAACTAATAATGCATACCCAATAATTGAAAAGTAAATTATGAAATAACTTAAAGACTACAAATTGCTAATAAAACAACTTTTTTTCTAAAGAAAGCAAATGATAAAAAATATTGAATTTAATACTAACAACATTAACTAACTAAAACATAATGAAAAAACGTTTTTGGATACCTTAAATTATTAAAATAAATAACTAAAAAAATTAATTCAAATAACTTAAAACTACTTATAACTAAAACTAGTATCCATTAATGATCCTAACTAATTAGAACTAATAACACTAATAACAAAAACTAACTAAGATTAATAACACTTAGTAACCCTAAATAACCAAAACTAATAATACTAGCAACTAAAATCCACTAAAATTAAAATTGTGAAAGGAAGGAATTAGTCATAAGAGGTTGCAGGTGGGGGGTGGATCGGAGACGATGGCATACTTGAGAATGATTGAGGTAAAAGGCAACGAACTCGATAAGGGCAATGTGATGTCAAGGCAAGGTTTTGACTAAAATAAAGATGATAATGATTGATGTTAGACATGATGCCCTAAGAAGTAAAATGTTGTAATATTTTTTTGGACGCATTTTATCAATAAAGAGTTCATTTATTGTTCATATACCAAATGTTGTCCTCTTTACGTTTATATTTGTTGAATATATGATAAGCAAAAAAAATCTGAGACTATTGGTCTAAACCTTTAAGAATCAGGCATATGATAGACAAATTATGTAGAAGATATGAATCTTAAAGGTAATAGTCTAAATCATACGATTTGCAATCGAGGGAATAAAGTTGGGCACTTTATTCATGCTAAAATTGTTATGTTGTCTACATGCCAAACAGGAGATGGCTTGTCTTGGCCATCGAAATGGGACTTCATGAGTAAAAATATTGGTATATTGTCATAGGTGACGATGGATTGGATTGGGACATAAAGTTGAATTGATTTGGATTAATAATTTCATCTGTGCAAATCAATTCACTTTAGGCAATCATATGTTTTGTTTCTTAATCCTAAAATGACTAATAGGCCACTTATCTAGACTTAAGTCTTTTGATGTACTAAAAGGTGGCATCTTAACTTTATGATGGTACGCATATTGGTACGTTGGAGGCATGACTCTTGATAGCATAGACCTGTTATTCATAGATATGGAGTCCATAGCTCTTTTGTTGAGTTAATGATATCCTCTTATATACGTTATCCTATAATTAGAAGACTAGAACGCTTAACCATTCGGATGCATAGGTGTAACCAAATGATATATTGTCTTTGAATAGTAAGTTTTCCAATGGTGAGATAATAGAATGTAAGATAAAAATAATCACGATGGTAAGATAAATTTTGTCCTTAAGCCAATTATGAATATCTTATGGGGATACGACATATTATGATATGTCATGGACACTTAGTTTATTTGAAGCTTTGTAATTTTATATAGCTCGAGAGTGCAGCTCTATGCTTTTAGTGGAGTAGCGTTAGAGTTGATAATTATAAAATATGTATCTGTAATATTGTGTTTTATAATTATCAGAGCTTGAACTATATAGATCCATCAGGAACCTTTTGCTAGCTCATAATAAATCCTTTAACAATATGGCATGCTTTTCTAATAATGGTGACTTATGTTTAATTATTAGATTTTTTGAAATTTGATAGGATTAAATAATTCATGTATGTTTATCAGTTTAATTAATTTTATAAATTAGTTCAAGACAAACATGTTGAATTATTAAAATAATATTTAATTTCTATAAGACTATCTAGATATGGCTGTTTTGATTAGATAACTTTTCTATTAGGTTATTTTAATTAAAACTATGGCTTTATCTAAAGAATCTCGGGCGAAAAATAAAAAATTCTCAGGGATCATATTATCGCAAGTTCGGTAGGCCGATCTACTTGTTCGGCCTGCCAATAGAGTAAGTTCGGTAAGTTGATGGATAAGTTTAGACTGGTGTTCTAATGATTATCTGATTACACATTTCAGACACGATTTTCATTAGAAGTTGATCCAGATTTGAATTTTTAAGGCCTTATCTGATAATGATTAACCCTTGATCCAACTTCTATAAATAGGGGGTGAGTTTTCATAGTTATTTAGATCAGTTGAGAAGCTTAGAGTGACTCCCTGAGAGCTATTGTTCATAATCAAGAACCTTAGTTTTAGGTTTTCTCAATTTGTTAGAAGGAGAGTCACTAGAGGAAGAGTTATACGATGTGTGCCCACACACACTCTGATCATGGATAAAGAATAGCAAAGAAGATCAGTTAGTTGAGGCTCTCATAGAACATCTATCTCTTCACTGATTGCAGCTGCTCTTCGGCATACAAAGTTTTGTAAGATCTGATTAATTTATGTATATAGAATGTCAAACTTGTGTTTTAGAAAATTACTTTGATTTAAAAAATTTTTAAAATTCAACTACGTTCTCGTTTTCCAACAATGGTGATGACGACAAAGGCAAGAAGAAAGGACTTAGTAGTAGTAAGAAAAAGGAGCAAGTTGATGGAAAGAGGCAAGAGAGTAAAGAGAGAATTATTGTTTTTTGGGGTTTGACTTCCAAAGCAACACTTATATGGAATATTAGACAATGGTTTCTTAAAAACCATCATAAAATATGATACATTATATTGCAGTTTCCACAAAATTATCCCTTAAAGTATGGCAAAAAAATTCAAAATATAGGGGGTTTTGTGCCATACAACTTACGATGATAGTTTACTTGAAACCGTCGTTTAATGTAATAGTTATAGTAGCAATACATTCAACACTAATACTGATATATTGATGTGTCTACTATGAAGTCAACTAGCTCCTATGATCAAGGTAGAACTACCTCCTAATTGGACATAGATCCTCGTTACAGCCTTAGTATAAATTAAGTGACTAGTTTTATCATAAAACGGAGACTATATATATTTGGATTTTTCTTTAATCTTAGAATTTTATCTATCTGCATATAAATCTTATAAAAACTAATTTCAATATATGGTTATAATAGTCATGGATTACATGTTTGATTCGTAAAAAATTATAAACATAATATTACTATGAGGACTAATGTCAATACATGACATATTCCTAATATTACTTATTTAATAAAAAATGTCACAAATACAAATAAAATATTTAGTTCCAAAGATACTTCCTAACATGAAACAAGATATAACAAACTTGAAATGAGCAAGCCAAATAGCTAACCCCTAGCTCCACAAAAGATCGACTCATGCTCCCTACTAATGCTTAACAAATTTATAGGAAGGTAATGCTTAAAAGCATGAGCAACAAAGTGTGTACAAAAGTTAGGAGCATTGAACCACCATATCGAGCTACTCAAACCAACCTTCTAAGAAGACAAATTATTCCCCCCCCCCCCAACGACAATATTTCTTTCTCTAAATATATGTTAGAATTTGAAATCCATAAAAAAAGAATTTTATAGGCTATAGACCATCTAGCTTTGTATCTCCTATTAGACATGTATGTCCTAAGGAATAAAAATGTAATATGTTTTTGGAGACATTTTTATCAATAAAAAATTTATTTATTGTTCATATACTAAATTGTTGTCCTCTTTACATTCATATTTGTTGAATGTATGATAAGCAAATAAAAGTCTAAGACAATTATTCTAAGCCTTTGGGAATCAAGCATATGATGGATAGATTATACGAAAGACATGATTTTAAAGGTAACGGTCTAAATCATAAGATCTACAATCGAGAGAATAAAGTTAGGTGCCTTATTCATGCAAAGATTGTTATGTTGTCGATATCCCTAACGGGAAAATGTTTGTTTTGGCCATTGGAGGTGGACTCCACGAATGGAAACATTGGTGCATTGTCATAGGTGACGATGTATTAGATCGGGATATAAAGTGTAATTGATTTGGATTAATAATTCTGCCTCAACAAATCAAATCACTTAGCCAGTCATATGTATTGTTTCTTAATCTTGAAATGAATAGTGGGCCCGTAGTCTTGACTTATGTCTTTTGATGTACCAAAGGGTGACATCCATATTTCATGATTGTATGCATACTCATACGTTAGAGACATAACCCTTGATAGCGTAGACCTGTATTCATAGATTTGAAATCCATAGCTCCTCTTTAGAAGTCGACGATATCCTTTTATATGTGTTATCCTGTAATTGAAAAACTAAAGCGCTCAACCATTTGGATACATAGTTGAAACCAAATAGTATAGTGTCTTAGGACGTTAAGCTTTCCAATGGTATGATAATAGAACGTAAGAGAAAAATAATCAAGAAGGTAAGACAGAATTTATCCTTAAGATAATTAAGAATATCCTATAGGGAAATAATGCATCATGATATGTCATGGATACTTAGCTATTTGGGCTTTGTAATTTTATATAGTTCGAAAGTGCAACTCTAAGCTTTTAGCGGAGTAGCGTTAGAGTTGATAATCATAAAATATATATATGGGATATGATATTTTATAATTATTGGGAGCTTGAATTATATAGGTCCATCTGGTCTCCTTTACCAGCTCATAATAAATCTTGTAATGATATGGCATACTTTTTCAATAAATTGGTGACTTATGTTAAATTCATGTCTGCATATTGGTTAAATTAATTTTGTAAATTAATTCAAGATAAACTTGTTGAATTATTTGGAATATTTATTTTCCTGGAGATTATCTAGATATGGTTGTTTTAATCAGATAACTTATCTCTTGGGTTATTTGAGTTAAAACTAAGGCTTTATCCAAAGAATCTTGGGTGGAAAATAAAATATTCATAGGGATCATTTATTATAAGTTCGATAGGCCGATCAGTTGGTTCGACCTACCAATGGAGCAAGTTCGATTGGCTGATCCGTTAGTTCAGCCTACTGATCTAATAATTTTTTATCATGAGTTTCAGATGCGATTTTATCAGATATTGATCTAGATTCAAATTTTTGAGGCCTTATCTGATAATAACCAACCTTGGGGATAACCTCTATAAATACAAAGTGAATTTTTTATGATATTTAGATCAGTTGAAAAATAAAGAATGAGCACTCTAATCTAAGAGTCAACCTATTAGTTTATGCATATAATGTGTCAAGCTTATGTCTTAGAAAATACTCTAATTAAAAATTTTAAAACTTTCATTGCATATTATTTTTCCAATAATTAGTATTAGAGCCAGGTTTTTACATAAATTTACTAATTTATGATTATGCTATATGAAAAAATTATGAGATCTTGATCTCTACCATACTTGAATTTAATTTTTTCAAGCGTTTGCACTCTAGGGCTTCTATATATTTATATATGTTGTCATGGATTATATGGTGAATATTTATTAATTAATTTGTGCCGGTTATGGTTCCTTAGAGGTTAGAATGTGTATCTTAGTTTTTCGTGTAATTAGATGGTGGTCTATCATCACCATCTAGGAATTATTATTTAATTTTTTACAAGCATTATGTAATTAAATAATCAGTCGAAGTAAAGACGGATCAAGAAGATGGAGATGATAGTGGTTCCAAAGGTCTTTCATGAGTCTCTAAATTTCTATGTTTTTGAATTGTTGAAAATAAGATTGAAAAACTATGTAAAAAATGTTTTATGGAAAATCGTGACATCTGTTGGGTCGGTGGGCCGAACCCTCAGGTTCAGTAAACCAATGGTCATAGATCGACAGGCTAAACCTCTAGTCCAACATCCATGGGGCAAATTTCAACTAGCTCTGGCAGTAGGCTAATGGCTTGTGACTAGCAGGCCGATCTGTGTGATCGGCCTACTAGCAAAAAGCTGTTGTTTTTCAAAAAAGGTGCATTTTTTAGTGTAGTTTTGATTTTATTTTTGGGACAATTTTGAGAAACATTAAATTTGGATATGATTAGAAATATGAAGTATTTGATCTATGTGGGATTAAAGACTTGAAAATGGATACCACATCAAAACGGATACAACTTGAAGATTTAAGGATGAAGAGTCAATAATTTGTTTCGATTGATCCCTTGTAATGTTTAATTTTTTGTCTCTACAGTGGAACCATAATATTACAACTATTTATTATTATTTTGCATATGACTTTGCAAGATTGCTTTGCTTGTTTGCATTATAATATGTTTTGTCATATATGTTGATAACATGTCATATAAATAGGGAGTGCTGCTCATTAAAAATTGTTCATGCATGTTTTTTGAAATAAAACGTTGATTACAAAAGATTGAGTGGGAGAAGGTTTTCAAAGAGAGGACCTGTGGCCTCCATTGTTGGTTCATAGGTAGCATGTCGTAGTTCCGAACCCTAGGAAGGGACAACATCATGTACCGGATTAGATCTCTAAGAGAATAAGATATTTTAGCATGATTTATTGTTGCACACCCTAGGTGGTGATTATAAATTATGGATAAAATATTGAGACGATGGTTATACAGTCATGTTAATTTTATTATCAACCTCCCTTAGGAGCTTCGTTAATAAAATTAATGGATAAAGAAAACGATTATTAATAAATGCTAGATCAGACGGGTCTTGGATAGTATATATTAATCAGGAAGGGATTCATGTTCCTAATTGCATTTGGCAAGTCTCTCCTGGGTAGCTTGTTGAATTCTAAGCTAAGAATTATCGTTGTAAGGTTGTGACTTTTTCAAGGTTTTGACACATAAACACATTGTATGTTTTACATGATTGTGTCATTTTACTAAATTATTGTGATATGTTTGCTTATGTTTGGTATATGATTCTTTATTGTAGATTAAAATGTCTAAAAATGCTTTATCATCGATACTTGACAAAAACCAATTAACCAATGAGAATTTTAATGATTAGAAACAGAACCTAAACATCATCCTATCATTTGAGAAACTAAAATTTGTGCTAAAAACTCCATGTCCTCTCGAGTCTACGGGAGATTCCAATAATGAGCAAATCCAAGCATATGATCGCTAGAAAGATGCTAATGATTAGGCCCACTGTTATGTTATGGCCACCATGAATAATGTATTGCTGGCTCAATATGAAGATTGTGAGACTACGAAGCAAATCTTGGATAATTTTGATGACATGTTTGGAGGCCAAACCCTAACAAAATAGCAAGGGGCACTTCAAAAACTTCTAAATTGCAAACAAAGACTAGGGACTTATGTGAAAGAGCATATTATGTTGGTTATGGGTTACCTCACTAAGGCACAAACCAATGGAGGTAACATAGATGTTGAAACACAGATGACTATGGTCTTTGAGACTCTATTTAAGGAATTTACCTATTTAGGGCTACATTTAATTTAAGCAGTAGATAGGATATGACCTTGATTGAGCTGATGAAGTAGTTATTGTAGTTCAAAAATTTGAAAAGGGAAACTCTTGTTGGTGGTGAGGCCAACTTGGTGGCCACATATGGTTCCAATCCTAACCCTAGGAATGGAAAAAAAACAACATGCTAAGAATGAAAAATCTTCTATTCCTACAAATGGCAGGAACAAGAAGAAAAAAGAGAAGAACTCGAAGAAAAAGAAGCTCAATTGGGCACATCAAGAAGAATTGCAAGGACTTCCTTTCCTAAGGAGGTACGTGTGATCTTCTGGTTATTGAAACTTGTTTGGTTGAATAATCAAGTGACACTTGCATCATAGATTCTGGAGTAACTAATCATGTTTGTGTTTCTTTGTAGGGGTTTAAAGAAACGAGAAGTTTGCTGGATGAAGACTTCTTGCTTCAAATGAGAGATGGATCCTTGGTGGTGGCTGAAGTAGTGGGAGACGTTCATCTTTATTTTGATAATTATAGGAATTTAGTTTTGCAAGATTGTTTTTATGTTCTTAAACTTAAAAAGAATTTAATTTCTATAGCTTGTTTATGAAAGACTCTTATGTAGTTTCTTTTAATAAGAAAGTGGTGATTGGTAAAAACAAATCTTTTATCTATGATAGATGGATGCAAAACAATCTATATTTTATCACACCTAAGATGGACTTACTGCTTAACTCTAACGTTAATGATAACAACTCTAAAAGACTTAAAACTTCTCACTCTAATAAGACCTATCTTTGGCATTTGTGACTAGGTCATATTAACTTGAGTAGAATTCAAAGGTTAGTAAGGGATAGACCTTTAAGTCACTTAAACGTGAAATCTATACCACAATGTGAATCTTGTTTAGAGGGTAAAATGACCAAAAGATAATTTGGGTCTAAAGGCATTAGGGCCGAAGGGGTTCTAAAACTTGTGCATAACGATGTTTGTAGACTTATGAACATCCGGGCATGAGAAGGGTATAAGTATTTTATTACTTTTATTGATGATTACTCAAGATATGGGTATGTGTACCTAATGCATTACAAAAGCAAAACTTATGACAAGTTCAGGGAGGTTCAGTGAGTTTTGAGTTGAAGTAAAAAAGTAATTGGGTAAACCCATAAAGGCACTTAAATCCAATTGAGTTGGTAAATATACCTTTCTAATGAGTGCTTGGAACACTTATTAGAGAATGGGATTCTATCCCATTTGATTGTGCTGAGCACTCCATAGTAGAATGACATGGCTAAAAGAAGAAATAGAACTTTATTGGACATGGTCAAGTCTATGATGAGTTTTTTGGGGATATGCACTATAAACTGTATGTTATCTTTTGAATACTATACCTTTAAAATTGGTTCCTAAAACTCCTCAGGAGTTGTGGACAGGGAAGAAGACATCCTTAAACCATATTTGCATATGAGGATGTCCGACTCATGTCTTGTTTAAGAAAGCAAATAAGTTGGAAGCATGTTCAAAAGTTTGTGTGTTTGTAGAATATCTAAAAGGGACTAAAGGTTCTATAACCCAAAGGAAAATAAAGTCATAGTTTTAACTAATGCAACATTCCTTGAGGAAAGTTACATGGACGATTTTAAGCCTCGAAGCAAAGTGATGCTCGAGGAGTTGGTAAGTGATTTTATCACTCTAGGGGTTCCAAATTAAACCGTTCTAATTAGTGTAGAAAAACTAACTAAACAACAACCTGAGGGGCTTCGGCATAGTAGGAGGATCAGGAGTCAACCCAAGAGGTATATGTTTAATGGTGAAGCCTTCTTAGCTGAACCGATTGAACATGACAAGGATCCTTACACTTATGAAGAAGCTATGGAGGATATTGATTCAAAACTCTAGATAGAAGCCATGAACACTGAGATTAAGTCTATGAAGACTAATCGGGTTTGGGAACTTATGGATCTTCCTGAAGGGCTAAAACTCATAGAGTGTAAGTGGATCTATAAGAGAAAGAGAGGAGTAGATGGAAAAGTCAAAACCTATAAGGCTAAACGGGTAGCTAAAGGATACATGCAAAAGGAGGGAATCGATTATGAGAAAATCTTTTCGTCTATAGCGATGCTTAAGTCCATCTGCATTCTCTTGTCCATAACTGCCACTCTCGACTATGAGATTTGATAGATGGATGTCAAGACAACTTTTCTAAATGGTGGTCTTAATAAGTCCATATATATGGTACAACTGGACGGGTTCAAGGCTAAGGGTCAAGAGGGTAAAGTTTGTAAGCTGCTAAAGTCAATCTATGGACTTAAGTGGGCTTCCCATTCTTGGAACATAAGTCTTGAAGACTTATGGGTTTGAACAAAATGTGGATGAACCATGTATTTACAAACAGATAAAGGATGGAAAAATGGTTTTTCCACTACTCTACGTAGATGACATTCTACTAATTGGCAATGAAGTTAGCGTATTATCATCGGTCAAATTATGGTTGACCAAGCAATTTGACATGAAAGACTTAGTTGAAGCTAATTATGTTCTCGATGTCCATATCTTTTGGGATAAGAAGAATAGAATGATAGTTTTATCCCAAGCTAGCTCCATAGATAAAATTCTCAAGAGGTTTGTAATGTAGGATTCCAAGAAAGGTAGGCAACTATCTAGGTTTGGAATTACTCTTTTTAAGAAAGACTCACCAAAGTCTGATAAAGAAAAAGAATACATGAAGAAGGTGCCCTATGTTTCAACAGTAGATAGTCTTATGTATGCCATGCTTTATACACGACCAGATATTAGTTATGTGGTCAAGATAGTAATTCGATTTCAGTCAAATCTAAGACCAAACCACTAGGTTACGGTCAAGCATATTTTCAAGTACCTGAGAAGGACTCGAGGGTATATGCTTGTATATTTAGGTGAGGATTTAACACCTCTAGGATATACTGATTCAGATTTTCAATCCTATCCAAATTCAAAGAGATCGACTTTTGGTTTTGTGTTTATTTTGGGCTGTGGTGCCATTGTTTGGATAAGTGTCAAGCAAGATTGCACTTTGGATTCAATAATAAAAGCCAAGTATATGGCAACTAGTGATGCTTCGAAAGAAGCAATGTGGGTCCGCAAGTTCCCTAGGGATCTTGAGGTAGTTCTTGGTATGGATAAGGTGGTATCATTGTATTGTGCTAACACTGCAGCAATAGCTAATGCTAAGGAACCAAGATTTCATAAGAAAAGTAAGCATATTCATCGAAACTATCATGTGATAAAGGACTTTGTTAAGGGCGAGCATGTTGGTATATGCAAAATCACATCTAAGGACAATTTAGCTGATACATTCATAAAGACACTAATCGTGAATGTTTTCAATAGGCATCTAGAAGCTATGGGGATGCAGGATTTGCCAAATTTACTTCCTTAGTGCAAGTGGGAGATTGTTAGACATGTATGCCCTAAGGAGTAAAACTGTAATATGTTTTTGGAGACATTTTTATCAATAAAGAATTTATTTATTATTCATATACCAAATTGTTGTCCTCTTTATGTTCATATTTATTGGATGTATAATAAGCAAACAAAATTTTGAGACTATCAGTCTAAGCCTTTGAGAATCAGGCATATGATGGACAGATTGTGCAGAAAACATGATTCTAAAGGTGACAGTCTAAATCATAAGATCTGCAATTGAGAAAATAAAGTTGGGCGCTTAATTCATACAAAGATTGTTATGTTGTCTATATTCCTGATGTGAGATGGTTTTGTCTTGGCTATCGGAGGTGGACTTCACGAATAGCAAAATTGGTGTATTGTCATAGGTGATAATGTATTAGACCGGGACATAAAGTGTAATTGATTTAGATTAATAATTTTGTCTTGGCAAATCAATTCACTTTAGATAGTCATATATGTTGCATCTTAATTCTGAAATGAATAGTGAGCCCGTTGTCTTGACTTATGTCTTTTGATGTACCAAAGGGTGACATCCATATTTCATGCTGGTACACACGCTGGTACATTGGATACATGACTCTTGATAACATAGACTTGTTATTCATAGATACGGAATCCATAGCTCCTCTTTAGGAGTCAATGATATACTCTTATTGCGTTATCCTATAATTAGAAAACTAGAGCACTCAACCATTTGGACACATAGGTGTAACCAAATAGTATACTGTCTTAGGATGGTAAGTTTTTCAATAGTGAGATCTTAAGCTGATTATGGATATCCCATAGGGATACAACGCATCATGATATGTCATGGATACTTAGCTATTTGGGATTTGCAATTTTATATAGTTTAAGAATGCAGCTTTAAGCTTTTAGCGAAGTAGCATTAGAGTTGACAATTTTAAAATATATACTTGGAATATTGTATTTTATAATTATCAAAAGCTTGAACTATATAGTTCCATCATGTCTCCTTTGCTAGCTCATAACAAATCCTATAACGATACGGTATGCTTTTCTAATAAATTGGTGACTTATGTTAAATTATTAGATTGGCTGAAATTCAATAGGATCAGATAATTCACGTCTGATTATCGGTTGAATTAATTTTGTAAATTAATTCAAAATAAATTTGTTGAATTATCCAGAATATTTATTTTCCTAGAGATTATCTAGATATGGTTGTTTTAATCAGATAACTTATCTCTGGGGTTATTTGAATTAAAACTGAGGCTTTATCTAAAAAATCTCAGGTGGGAAATAAAAAATTCACAGGGATCATTTATCATAAGCTCGGCAGGCCAATCAGTTAGTTTAGCCTGTCGATGGAGCAAGTTCGGTAGGCCGATCTGTTAGTTCGGCCTGTCGATCTAACAATTTTTGGATCACACATTTTAGACATGATTTTGTCATAAATTGATCTAGATTTGAATTTTTGAGGCCTTATCTGATAATAACCAACTATGGGGATGACCTCTATAAATAGGAAGCGAGTTTTCTATGTTATTTAAATCAGTTGAGAAATTAAGAGTGAGCACTCTAATCTTAGAGTCTCTGAAACTTCTTGAAGAGCTATTATTCACAAATCACGAATGTTAGTTCTAGGTTTTCTTAATTGGTTGGAAGGAGAGTTACCAAAGGGAAGAATTGTACGATGTGTGCTTACACGCACTTCAATTGTGGATAGAGAGTAGCAAAGAAGACTAGATAGTTGAGTTTTTTTTGGAACATTATTCTCTTCACATATTGCAGGAGCTCTTCAACATTTAAAGGTTAGTAAGATCTAGTTAATTTATACATATAGTATGTCAAACTTGTGTCTTGGAAAATACTTTGATTAAAGATTTTAAAATTTCTACTGTGTACTATTTTTCCAACATCTCCATGGCATGAAGGAGATACATAGCCTTAAAAGATTGACTGTATATATAATCTCTCAAATTGTGCCCCTTTTTATTGCCTTCTATTCTCCCAGTCCCTCACTCTACAATTCAATACCCTCTTTTATATTTTAGGGTTAATTTAACTTTGGGCTTAATTTATCTCTAGGCTTAATTCATTTATGGTCTTTTTTTAAGTAATTAGGTAGTGTGCCATGAAAAATGGAAGAGTCAAATTTTTCCACGTGTAGAAAAGATTGTAAAATCTGCTATGAGTGATGTAAATAATTTAACTATGTAGAAATTTTTACCTTTATTATTTGAACAAATTTCTAATGTTTCTAGATTTTCTATCTCTCTTTCTCTCTCTCTCTCTTTCTTTCTTTCTTTTTCTCTTTCTCTCTCTCTTTGGTCCTTAGCAACCGACATTTTCCTTACCGATAAGACACTGTTATACCCATCAAGCTTGTAGTAGCGTCGTCAAAAATATGTCGTGAGAGAGCGCTTAATCGTGAAGTTGCAAAATACTTCCATTAATTGAACTTCCATGCCAGCCTCTATCTCTACTTGAGATTGGTAAGAAGTATGGAGCCTACTATTTATCACCCCAGATAGATGGAAGAAAAATTAGGTTCACACCACAATCTTGGTTTAGGGCGCCGCAGCGCTAAAGTTGTTTGCCACAAGCTTTTTTGGCTGAAATCTCATGCTCTAACACCAACACAATGGCGATGCAACATGCATCGAATGAGATACGAGGCAAAGGAGAATTCGTGCCATAATACCAGGCAATAGGCACTGTAGCATAGTGTCATTGCTAGTACACATGAAGGTCTTTTTTAGGGTTTATATATTTTTTTTCTTACAAACCTATAAATAGAGTATGTTATCCTCAAAAAAAATATATATATATATAGAACATGTTAGGGCTTATTGTAAAACTCATAAGATATAGAGTGAAAAACAACCTAGAGAAAGAGTGTATAATTTTCTCTTGTAAACATCTTCTTCATCATATAATGAATTTCTATAAGAGCTGAAAGTATATTTGACTCTTACATTGAGGGTGAACTTGTGTATATTATTGTTTATTTTCTGTTTTGTTTATTTTTGCAATCGGTAGAATTAGGGTATCTAATTTACGGCAGATATCTTATTGTTAGTCTCCACCAGAAGTTGCTTTCGTGATAAAGCTTTGATTGCAGCTACACGGAGGAGGTTTGTCTCCTCTACATAATGGAAGATCCTCCCATTGTGTTCGTTGTCAATCTGTCGAGCTCTCCTCTGTGCATGGGGAGATCTTTCCCCATCGTAGCTGTACTGTGGAGATTTGTCTCCTCCGTGTGAGAAAATATCATTTTCACTGGGGTTGCATGTGAAAGAGATCTCAACAGATCTCCTCAGCTTACGGGGAGATCTCAACAGATCTCCATCAATAATCATCTTTTCTGCTCTATCTGTAGTGCATGCTTGATTTTTCTCACTTTTTCTTCTTTCTTGATCTGACTAAAATATGTGGCTTTTGTTTATGTTCTTTGTTTTTGTATTTTTTACTATTCCAACAACAACGACAACCATGGTGTGACTATTACTAGTTGTCATATGCTTGCAAGTTGGTAGATGGCGGCCAATACCACGTCTAGATACTAGTGTCACGGTAGAGATGATTCGGATACTGGCCGGTAATCATGGAAGATACTGGATATTGCTAAAACCATGGTGGATACCAGATACTGGTTGGTAATCATGATGGATACCAGATACTAACTTAAGAGTATATTTGGTATTCTAAATATAATATGACGATGTGACTATGGCATTCGCAACAAATACTTTTTGGACATTATTAATCCAAGTCTTAAATTTGTAGCATGCTTGTAAATATTCTTTTTTTTTTTTGGTCTTTTGATTTGTTCTCTCCTATTTAAGTCACTGTGTTCTTTTTTTTTTAGATTAACTTTTTACTTTTATTCCCTACCACACTCTAATTGTTTTCAAATTATATCAGCTTTATAAGCATTAAGGGTATATAGATTTTAATTCTATTAAATTTTTATTATTTTTAAGAGATTGGTTTCTATTCTTATATATTGCACTTTTTGTATTTATAATAATGTTTAAAATATACATAATATCATGATAAGTTATTATAAGTATTTTTTTTTTGGCATATTATGTTGCTTTAATATTATTTTGCTATTATTTGTGCTCCTATTGGATTCAAAGTCTGATTCTGTCATTGGTTGTGATTAGAGTTGGAAGGGTTTTGAGTTAATTTGATTCAACTTTATAAGGAAATCTTTACCTTTGATTTATAAAATGACACATACTATAATATGTGTTAGTTTACAAACAAACAAAAGAAAACAAAAAAGAAACAGACTGGCATTGAGATTTTAAAAGTTTAGCTATAACATATCTTCATTTTCTTCTTCTTCTTTTCCTTTTTCCTTCCTCTCACATCCATTGATGGTTCATTTTTTAGAAAAAAAAAAAAACGAATATTTCTTAAAAGTTCTCATTTTATGAAATCTTTTTACAATCTTTTTAAAAGGACTTTGCAAATTCTTTTTAAAGAACTTGTTGCTCCATTTTCAGTAAATGATATGTATATCTACATATATGTATATATTTTCTTTTTAACTTCTTTGATATTATTAAAAGGAAAAAGAGAGCTTGTGTTGAATGGTTATTTTTCTACCATGCTCTTTTAAAAGCCCAAGTTTGGGATCCCATCTTTCGACATGAATGGTATCCATACTAGACCCCAGCCACACTTGTGGAACTCAAATGGTGAAGTTTTGTGGGTTATAAGTAAGCAAACAAGCTCGTTAATTTTGACACAATCTGATTTTTAATCTTATATTTCACACTTAGAAATCATCTATGGAAAAGGAAAAAAGAAAAAAGGTTCACGTCCAAAAGCTCATCAATTAGCCAAACAAGCTCAATAAAATCCTTAAATCAGGCCTAAAATACTATAAAATCTTTTCAGATTTTATGTTAAAAGTTGCCCCCAAAGCGCCTCTAACACGCCTCCAGAAACCTCTATAGATATTACTACTGGCCATGCTTAGGGACACATCAGAATCCAGCTCTTGTTTGGCCAAATGTGGCAAAACAAGAACTCTTGGAGATGGACTGACACATCTTAACACTTTGGAGATGGCAAGTTCAATTTTGTCGATCTGACACGCTCTAACACCAGAGCTAGAAACCTGGAGAAAAATATTTGATCAACAAGAAATCATGGATTTTTCCTCTTACAACGTACTATTTTGGGCAAGACAAGGCAATGCTTAAAAGGCCACCTGATCAATTTGCTATGAGCGTAAAGTCCGGCTACAAGTCTGACTCTGACATATAGCACGTTTCTCGAAGCAACTATTAGAAACTTTCCATTCTTCTCCAATAATTACCCAGCTCCTTTACTCATTTACACACACCAAGATCAACATGACCTCTCGCTATTAGCCAAGCTCTAACTATTTTCCTCATTTTTTCCCTCTCTTTTTTGACTAAGTTTGTACTCTTTGGACTTAGAAAGTTCTTTCAAGGTCTATGCCTTTCGGACCTTGATGCTTTGAGACAATTCGATTAAGGTTTATGCACTTTTGACCATTGCTACTCTGAGAGCCCCTCTAAGATCTCCTTTCAAGCACTTTTAAGATGCGCTGCAAGGTCTACGCCCTTCAAACATGCAGACTTTTGGAAACTACTCTCTTAGATCTCTAGGATATCTTTCTAGCCTTTCCCTATGAAAAACAATAAGTCTAACCACTCCTTTTGAGATACCACTAACCATACCAATAGCCTCAATCCCCCCAGAGCAACTTTGCTTTAAGTAATATCTCTGTCAACTTTTTGCTTACTTCTCCTACCACATCTCGCTCATGTGCCGTTCCATTTTTTTCTTCTTGCGACTACACTTTGGTAAAAATAGCAACAAAGCATGCCTTAAGGACTGTTCTCCTTTAGATCATTCCAGACCTACATGTCCCCCAATATTTTGTTGGAGGTTGTATTGACTTCATTTATAAGCTTTTCAAAGATCCTTGACTTTGTTAGAATCACTGTTAACGAATCAAAGACATAAGTGTATCCACCCCGGACATGTCATACAATCCGAATCTATCGGACACCAACAGCTTGCATAGAAGATTTATAACGTGATTTTTAAAAACTATTTTTCTTTAACCTCTTCCTTTTCTTGGTCATATACAAACCCCTTTTTTTTTTTTTTTTTTTTTTTTGGTTTTGGGGGGAAGAAGAAGGCCGGAAGCTTGTTACCTCTCTCTCTTTTTCTATTTTCATGATAACATTAAATGATAAAAGCAAAACCCTTGAAGATTTCCACTTTGCTATTACAACATAGAGACAAAGTAATAACAAAAGGTAAAAAAAGATTGTTTACAACTATATTTTATTTTTATAGAGAGAATGAAATGGCAAGTGACCAAAAAAAAAAAAGAAGAAGAAGAACGAGAGTGAGAAAAATCGAACAGGAAAAGAATTTATAAGTGAGTTTATTTAAGTTTGGGCCAGCTCTTGTCATTAGATTGAGAAATCTGAAATTAGCTAATTAATCAAATATCCTCCATTAACATATTAAACCTGTTGGATAGTACCTCTTTGTCCACGGATACATGGAATCTTATTGTCTATTGTAATTACTATATACGTTTTATATAACACTCGACCAACATCACGCATTTGAAGTGAGAATTTTTAAGATTTTTGTATTTAGTATTTTCAGGTCACCGAATCAAATTAAGCCGGCCTACAGCTTACTGGACAGGAGTGGTCGATTTGAATTAAAAAAAAAAAAAGTTTGTCTAGTACAAATCTGATATGGTTAGATTGTTATCTAATTCTTTATTTTATTTTAACTATTCCCAAACCTCATATTAAGAGGTTAGGATTAATTTCAAAAATTTATCTGGAATTATAGCCCTTGTAATACTTAACCTCCTGAATTTTAAAACATGACATTTCTTCCCCTGAAATATGAGCCGTTAACAAAATTTATTTTATTGTATTTTTAATTTTTGTGGTTAATTTTATAATTAGATTACCAAAATACCCCTAATTTTAAAATTATTTATTAATTTTCCGTTAAAATTCTAATAGAGAGACCTTTTTTTCTTAACAACTCAAATTTCAAAAGGAACGGATTTTACGTTTTAAAATTCATAAGCCAAAGTTTTAAAAGGGCTATAGTTCGAGGATAATTTTTGCAATTAATCTTAGATGTTATTCTCTTAGACTGTTGTTTGGCATCTTAGATTATTATACTGAGGGATCAAATAAATTTCAACTATATATGCATTGAATATTGATAGTATTTCTAATCGGATTTAGCCAAAGCCACACAAAAAATGCAATGAATAATATTGAGTTGAATTTTGGTCCCCGACCCTCTTTTTTCTTGGTAGCCTAAAGTTTATTTAGCAATCAAACAATTGTTTAATTGATAATCATTCTTAATTTCTAGGGAAAGGTTAACTTCAAAGAATCGGCTCAGTCACAATTGATCATTATTTTTCCACCTACAAATATTTTTTTTGAAAGAAAAATGTATTCCAAACCAAGAAAATACAAACATCAATATGTACAAATAAATCAAGACCATGATAGACAATCTACTCAACTAGAAAACACAAATAAAACATAGGGATGTACAAAAAAACCAAAAACCAACCTCAGCAACCAAAACCGAATTAAATGACTCAAAAAATAACCATAACTACAAAAAATGAGAAAACGGTTTCAAAAACTAAACCAAACCGTAGTATATCAATTTTGTTTTTTTTTTTTCTTTCTTAAGCTCAGTTCAAACTAAAAAATCAAACCAAATAAAGAAACATTTTTCTTTAAAATATGTGGTCTAAGTTTAAGTCTTTCACCTTCTCTCATGCATTTAGGCCCCTATTTTTCTTCCCTCCTTCATAATTTTCCCAATTTTTTCCAAAATTCCTAATCCTAAACCCTAGAGCCTAAAGGATGTATGCTTTGCCGCTTGCCGTCATAGGCGTCCCCTGTAGCATTCTCCATCATGCGTTTAGTGTCTTTTCCTATTTTTTTCTTTTCAAAATTTTTGTCATTGCAACCTCTACAGTCACACGACCTCCCTTGCTACAGTTCACCCTCCATGAAGCAGTTTAGTCTCTAGACTTTAGGAAGAGTATTTCACCCAAGTACAAAAATGTTGATGTCGTTGAGGTTGTCGAGGTTTTGATTTATGGATTTTGTCTTGGATATTGTCGATGCCAACGGATATACAAGAAAAAAATGGATATCTTGTAAAAACGTATAATTTTTCTTACAACTTTTCACAATGCTAAAATAATCAATATTACTTAATTTGAATCAAATTAATAACATAAACAATATAAATTTGGTCTAACATGAGAGTTATATTGCTTATGATAAAAGAATACCATCATTATATATATATATTAATTATGATTCTAATATTATTTTACATAGTCATTACAAACCATGTACATTAATAGTACATAAAAACTGCTATCAAACATAATAAAGTACACACAAACTTTAAGTGCCTTCAATTACAAAAGGAGTTTCTAACTAGTTGGAAAGCATTATATAGGTTTCAATCTTGATTTAAACAGTATATTTGCCAAGATATTACTCTTGAATAGTTCTGGACATAATTGTTGATATGCTACATGTATATTTCATTATCTCTTCATATTGTTAACCCATAAATTAAATATTATTAATTTGTCCAACTTGATAAGCAGCTTTCAGGGAGTTGTAGTGACATCTCAACACTAAATTGTGGTAAGGGATATACAAGTATATCAATAAAACCATCTTGGTTTTGTACTTCTAAACTCGTCCCATTTGATAACTATATGGAATATTATAACCATAAAAACATTGGTTAGTTCCTAAGCTCATAGAGTCAAAAATTAAGGCAACAAAATCCTCATCAATTTACTTATTTCGATTGCACCATATCTTCTTATAAATAGCTTTCCAGTTGCATCAATTAGGGGTGAACAAAAAATCCGACAATCCAATGAATCCGATCTAACCCAATGAGAACCGAGATAATCTAAATCCGACAAATCCGAAGAAGAGTTTCATTGACCCACCCAATCTAATTTTTTATTAGATGGGTTTGGGTTGAGTTTTTGAAAATCCGAGGTAATCTAAACCCATCCAATGTAAAATATTTATGATATTTATTATATATATTTAATATAGCAATTTTAAATAATTTTATACTTAAAAAATCTTTACTCTCTTCAAAAAGAAATAGAGTGTAAAAAGATTTCTTCTCTCTTGTTCCAAAATTTCTATTTTTTACTTTCTAATACTCACTATACTATACAATCAATTAAGAAGAAGAAAAAAAGACTTCACCAATTTCCACTCCAGTATACACACCTGACACCCTTTTGTTCTAAAGTATATATTTCTTCGCTTCAAAGTCCAAAAAAAAACCCTATCTCTGTTTTCATTAGATTGCCACTAACCTCCACATCCATTTAGGAGTTCTTTGTCACCAAAAATGGTTGAGGCTTTGATTTGTTCAAAAAATTGGTTGAAGTCTCAAGAGGAGGAGGAAGAGCCTATAGATCTTAAAGAATACATAGATGAGGTGTAAACCTTGGCGTAATTTAAAGAAGTTGCAACGAGTAATGTATTTATCATAAATGAGTAATATATTTTATATTAATTATTTGAAAAGTTATTATGTTTGCCGATGATAGATCTTACATTAAAAATATAGAGAATGTTTGAGTGGAGAAGCTGGGAGTTGGAGAATGGCAATTTTACAACATGCTGATTATGGTCAAAATTTATTGAATAAAAAGATATTTGTTTTTGAGTTGTTATTATGTTTTGTTTGTTAGGTATGACTTATGTATTTGAACTTTATTAGACATCCGATATGTGATAAAATTTAGTTTTTTTCTTTATATATTCTTACATTGGTAAGTTGTTAGTTTGAAATTTTTTTTTTATTCTTTATAATGCTCAATTCAAATAACCCACCAAATCCACATAAACTTTAATTGGGTGGGTTGCTTTTAAAGTTTGGGTTCATTAGGTGGATTAGATTTAAAATTACCCAAAATTTGATTTGGTAGGTTGAAAAATCCTTACAATCCATACAATCCATTCGATGCCACCCCTAGTAACAATACTCTCATCTGTTGCCCTACAACTATGATCTTTATCTTGTGAAGCATGCATACATTCTTCTTCTCCAGTAAATGGATCAAGGATATTTGACTAGACATTATACTTCTTTTTCTCTCATAGTTCTAATCATTACTATCGTCACCACCCCCATCATCGTCGTCGTCATCATCTTCATCATCATTAGTGTGGTTAGTATTGTCGTCATCATGATCACCATGACGTGTGGGCATTCGCATAGTACTCCAAATGAGCCATTGCTACTACTAGACGTTCCTATTTCTTCAGATAATACTCTATCAACATCAATGTCATATTCTTCAGTAATACCTACCATTTATAGATGAAGATTGCCATTCTCATCATCTAAATGTGTTAGCCTGATCCACTAAATAAGGGAATGTTAGACGTATATGCCATATGCCCTAAGGAGTAAAAATATAATATGTTTTGAAGACATTTTTATCAATAAAGAATTCATTTATTATTTATATACCAAATCTTGTCCTCTTTCCGTTCATATTTGTTGAATATATGTTAAGCAAACAATAGTCTAAGACTATCAGTCTAAACATTTAAGAATTAGGCATATGATTGACAGATTATGTAGAAGACACGATTCTTAAGGTGACGGTCTAAATCATAAGATTGCAATCGAGGGAATAAAGTTGGGCACTTTATTCATATAAAGATTGTTATGTTGTTTATATCCCTATTGGGAGATGGTTTGTCTTGATCATCGAAGGTAGACTCTGTGAATAGAAACATTGGCACGTTGTCATAGGCGACTACGTGTTGGATCGAGACATAAAGTGAATTGATTTGGATTAATAATTTTGTCTCAACAAATTGATTCACTTTAGACAATCATTTTTATTGTATCTTAATTTTAAGATGAATAGTGGGTCTGTTGTCTTGACTTATGTCTTTTGATGCACCAAAGGATGACACCCACATTTTAATAGTCGTATACATGCCGATACATTGGAGGCATGACTCTTGATAGTGTAGACCTGTTATTCATAGATATGAAATCCATAGCTTCTCTTTAGGTATAGTGATATCTTCTTATATGTGTTATCCTATAATTGCAAAACTGGAGCGCTCAACTATTTGGATTCATAGGTGTAACCGAATGGTATACTGTCTTTGGATGGTAAGTTTTTCGATGGTGAGATAATGAAACGTAAGATAAAAATAATAAAAAAAGTAAGACAAAACTTGTCCTTATGCTGATTATGGTTAATTCTACGAGGATACGATACACTATGATATGTCATGGAGACTTAGCTACACAGGCTTTGTAATTGTATATAGTTCAAAAGTGAATCTCCAAGCTTTTAGTCGAGTAACGTTGGAGTTGATGATTATGAAACATATATTTAGGATATTGGGTTTCATAATTTTTGGGAGCTTGAACTATATAGGTCCATCAGGTCCCCTTTGCTAGCTCACAAAAATCCTGTAATACTACGGCGTGTTTTTTTAATAATTGGTGACTTATGTTAGATTTATTAGATTGCTTGAAATTCGAAAGAATCAAATAATTCATGTCTATTTATCGGTTGAATTAATTTTGTGACAAAATTAATTCAAGTCAAACTTGTTGAATTATTGGGATCGAATAATTCTTGTCTGTTTATCAGTTGATTTAATCTTAAATAAATTAAATCATGATAACCTTGTAGAATTATTAGGAATTCATTTATTTTCTTAGAGATTATCTAGATAAAGTTGTTTTAATTAGATAACTTCTCTATTGGGTCATTTGAATTAAAACTGAGACTTTATCCTATTGAATCTCAGGTGGAAAATAAAAGATTCGCTGAGATTTTTATCGACAGTTTGGCATGCCGATCCTCATGCTCGCCTCGCCGATAGGACATGTTTGGCATGCCTATTAGACAGATCGACATACCGATTGCACGATAAAAAGATCATGTATTTTAACACCAATTTCATCAGATATTGATCCAAATTTGATTCTACTTCGAATTTTAAGGCATCATCTGATAAGGACTGACTCCTGGATCCAACCTCTATAAAAAGGGAGTGAGTCTCATTATTATTTAGAGTAATTGAGAGATTAAGAGTGATACTCTACAAGTAAGATTTTGAAACTCTCTAAGAGCTCTTGTTCAAAAATCACGAACACTGGCTTTGGGTTCTCTCAATTGGTTGGTAGGAGAGTCACGTGGTAGAGGAGCTATACGTGTGAGCCTACATTCACTCCGATTGTGGATAGAGAATAGCAAAGAAGGCCAGTTGGTTGAGGTCCTTCTAGAACATTACTTCTCTTTATTGATTGCAGGCGCTTTTCGGCACATAGAGGTTAGTAAGATCTGGTTAATTTATGCATATAACATGACAAACTCGTGTTTTGGAAAACATTTTGATATAAAATTTTTAAAATTCTACTGCATAGTATTTTTTCAACAATTGGTAGCAAAGCCATGGTTTTTATGTAAATTTACGAGTATGTGATCATGCTATATGTGTAAATTATGTGATATTGATCTCTCATATGCTTGAATTTAATTTTATAGAGAGTTGGCACTCTAGGTTTCTATATAATATTGTATGTTGTCATGGATTATATGGTGAATGTTTATTAATTAATTATATATTATAAAATTATTAATTAATTAATTAATTAATTTATATCGATTATGGTTCCTTAGAGATTAGAATGTGTATTTAGGTTTTTTATGTAATTAGATGGTAGACTATCATCTCCATCTAGAAATTATTATTTAATTTTAAATTTGTAAGAATTTTGTAATTAAATAATCATTCAGAGAAGATGGACCTAGAAGATGGATGATGGCGTTCCAGGTATTTCCTGAGTCTCTAATTTTATGTTTTTAAATTGCTGAAAATAGAATCGATGAATTACATTAAAAATTGTATTTTCTAGAAAAGGTGATTCTACTCGGTCGACATGCCAAAACCTCAGTTTGGTAGGCCAATGGTTGTGGATCGTTAGGCCAGACGTAAGGTTCGGTAGGCCGTCAGCAAGACAGAAATCAAGTGGCTCTAATGGCAGGCCAAGCTTCTAGTTTGGTAGGCCAATCTGTGATAATCAACAAGCCAGTAGGTCATGACCGATAGACCAATCACCTAGATCGACTTGCCGGTAGAGAGCTAAAAAATTTTCTAGAAAAAGTGTAGTTTTTAGTGTTGTTTTAATTTTATTTTTGGGACAATTTTGAGAAACATTAAATTTGGATATGACCGAAAATATGGAGTATTTGATTCATACGGGATTGAAGACTTGAAGATAGGTTTTACATGAAGAATGATAGAGCTTGAGGATTCAAGGATGAAGAATCGATAATATGTTTCAATTATTATCTTGTAATCTTTATTTTCTATTAGCTAGAGTAGAACCATAATATTACGATTATTTATTATTTTGCTTGTAGCTTTGCTTGTCTGTATTATAATATGATTTGCCATGTATATTGATAACATGCTATATAGAATAGGGA
Organism: Artocarpus hirsutus; assembly: GCA_946598075.1. Lineage (NCBI taxonomy): Eukaryota > Viridiplantae > Streptophyta > Magnoliopsida > Rosales > Moraceae > Artocarpus > Artocarpus hirsutus. The sequence continues at coordinate 35,504 of CAMOHE010055863.1, forward strand.
GTGCCGTTCATTTAAAATTGTTCATGTATGTTTTTTAAAATAAAACCTTCATTTCAAAAGATTGAGTGGGAGAAGGTTTTCGAAGAGAGGACCTAAGGCTTCCATCATTGGTCCATAGGAAGAACATGGTGGTTCAACCCCTAAGAAGGGATTTCTATCATATACTAGATTAGATATCTAAGAAGATAAGGTATTTTAGCATGATTTATGGTTGCACACCCCTAGGTGGTGATTATAAATCATTGATAAAATATTAAAATGATGGTTATACCTCATGTTAATTTTATTATTAACCTCCCCTAAAAGTCTGTTAATAGAATTAATGGCCAAAGAAACTATTATTAATATATGCTAGATCTACAAGTCCTGGATGGCATATCTTAATCAGGAGGGGATCTGTGTTCTTGATTGAATTTGGCATGACTCCCCTAGGAGCTTGTTGAATTCTAAGTTGGGAATTATCGTTGTAAGGTTGTGATATTTTTAAGGTTTTGACACATAAATACATTTGTATGTTTTTACATGATTGTGTTATCTTACTAAATTATTATTGAATGTTTGCTTATGCTTGGTATATGAATCTTTATTGTAGATTAAAAATGTCTAAAAATGCTTTATCTTTGATACTTGACAAAAACCAATTAACCGGATAGAATTTTAATGATTGGAAATGAAAATTGAATATCATCCTCTCCTTTAAGAAACTAAAATTTGCACTGACAACCCCTTGTCCTCCCGAGCCTATAGGAGACTCCACTAATGAGCAATTCTAAGCATACGATCGCTGGAAAGATGCAAATGATCAGGCCTGTTACTATGTTATGGCCAGCATGAACAACATGCTGTAGGCTCAACTTGAGGATTATGAGACTGCTAAGCAGATCTTGGATAATCTAAAAGACATGTTTAGAGGCTAGGCCTTAACTAAGTAGCAAGGAGCACTTTGGAAACTTCTTAACTATAAGCAGAGGCTAGGGACATCTGTAAGGAGCACATGATGTTGGTCATGGGTTACCTCGTTGAGGCACAAACCAATGGAGCTGACATCGATGCTGAAACTCAAATGACTATGATCGTTGAAAATCTGTCAATGGAATTTATTCCATTTAGAGCTACTTTTAATTTGAGCAATAGGTGAGATATGACCTTAACAGAGTTAATGAAACAGTTATAAGAGTTCGAACTACTAATCAAGGAGTCTCATGTTGGTGGTGAGACCAACATGGTAGTTGCTTCTGGTTCCAACCCCAACCTTGGGAATGAAAAGAAGCAATGAGCCAAGAATGGGAAGTCTTTTGTTCCTACTAACAACAAGAGCAAGAAGAAGAAGAAGAAGAACCCAAAGAAGCTTAAGTGCTTCTTCTACGGGAAGGTTGGGCACATAAATAAGCATTGCAAGGACTTCCTTTCCAAAAGAGGTAGGTGTGATCTTCTGTATTTAGAAACTTGTTTGGTTGAGGAATCCAGTGACATTTGGGTCCAAAGAAACTAATCATGTTTGTGTTTTTCTGTAGGGGTTCAAAGAAACGATAAGTCTGCTTCATGAAGACTTCATACTTCGAATGGGCTATGGATCCTTGGTCTTGGCGGAAGCAGTGGAAGAGGTCCATCTTTATTTTGATAATTATAGGAATTTAATTTTGTGCAATTGTTTTTATGTTCCTAAACTTACAAGGAATTTAATTTTTGTAGCTTGTTTATTTAAAGACTCCTATTTGGTTTCTTTTAATAATAAAGTGGTGATTCGTAAAAATAAATCTTTTATCTATTCGGGATGGATGCAAAATAATCTATATTTTATCAAACCTAAGATGGAGTTACTGCTTAATGCTAAGATGAATGATAATAACTTTAAAAGACTTAAAACTTCTCACTCTAATAAGACTTATCTTTGGCATTTACACCTTGGTCATATTACCTTGAATAGGATTCAAAGGTTAGTAAGGGATGGACCTTTAAGTCACTTAAAGATAGAATCTACACCTCAATGTGAATCTTGTTTGGAGGGTAAAATGACAAAAAGACCATTCAGGTCTAAGGACAATAGGGCCAAAAGAGTTCTAGAACTTGTGCATATTGATGTTTGCGGACCGATGAATATCTAGGCACGAGGAGGGTATGAGTATTTCGTCACTTTCATTGACGATTACTCAAGGTATGGGTATGTGTACCTGATGCTCCACAAAAGTGAAACTTATGACAAGTTCAGGGAGTTTCAGGCTGAAATGGAATAACAATTGGTAAAGGCACTTCGATCAGATCGAGGTGGAGAATACATTTCTAATGATTTCTTAGGACACTTATTATAGAATGGGATTTTATCCTATTTCAGGCACTCTGCAGTAGAATGGCATAGCAAAGAGAAGAAATAGGACTTTACTGGACATGGTTAGGTCCATGATGAGTTATTCATCAGTACCTTTATCCTTTTGGGGATATGCATTACAAACCGCATGTTATCTTTTGAACAAAATGCCTTCAAAATAGGTCCCTAAAGCTCCTCACAAGTTGTGGATAGGCAAGAAGACATCCTTAAACCATATTTGCATGTGGGGATATCTGGCTCATGTCCTATTTAAGGATGTGAAAAAGTTGGAAGCAAGTTTAGAAGTTTACGTGTTTGTCGGATATCCAAAAGGGACTAAAGGGGGTTATTTCTATAACCCAAAGGAAAATAAAGTCATGGTTTCAACTAATGCAACTTTTCTTGAGGAGAGTTACATAGATGACTTTAAACCTTAAAGCAAAGTGATGCTTAAGGAGTTAAGGAGTGATCCATTCACTCTGAAGTTCCAAATGAAACCATTCCGATTAGTGTAGAAAAGCCAAACGAACCTGAACAACAATCTAAGGGGCTTCGACGTAGTGGGAGGATCGGGCGTCAACCTAAAAGGTATATGTTCAATGGGGAGGCCATCTTCGCTGAACCGGATGAACATGACAGTGATCCTTATACTTACGTAGAGGCTATGGAGGATGTTGATTCAAAACTCTAGATAGAGGCCATGAATGCAGAAATGAAATCTATGGAGACTAATCGAGTCTAGGAGCTTATGGATCTTCCCAAAAGTGTAAAACCCATAAGGTGTAAGTGCATCTACAAGAGAAAAATAGGAGTGGATGGAAAGGTTGAAACCTTTAAGGCTAGACTGGTAGCTACAAGCTAAAGGGAGAAATCGATTACGAGAAAACCTTTTCGCCTGTTGCCATGCCCAAGTCCATCCAGATTCTCTTATCCATAGCTGCCGCTCTCAACCACGAGATTTGACAAATGGATGTCAAGACAGCTTTTCTAATGGCTATCTTGATGAGTCCATTTATATGGAACAACCAGACGGGTTCATGGTCAAGGGTCAAGAGGGTAAGGTTTGTAAGTTACTAAAGTCAATTTATGGAATTAAGCAGGCTTCCCATTCGTGGAACATAAGATTTGATCAAGTGATTAAGACTTATGGGTTCTCACAAAATGTGGATAAGCCATGTGTTTACAAACACATTAAAGATGAGAAGGTGGTTTTTCTGCTGCTCTATATAGATGACATTCTGCTGATTGGCAATGACATTGGGGCATTGTCATCGGTCAAATTATGGTTGACCAAATAGTTTGACATGAAAGACTTTGGTGAGGCTAATTTTGTTCTCGGTATCCAGATCTTTCAGAATAGGAAGAACAAAATGATAGCTTTGTCCCAGGCTAACTACATAGATAAAATTCTCAAAAGGTTTGCAATACAGGATTCCAAAAAAGAAAGGCAACCATCTAGGTCTGGAATTACTCTTTCTAAGAAAGACTCTCCAAAGTCTAAGGAAGAAAGAGAATACATGAAGAAGGTGCCTTATGCTTCAACAATGGGTAGTCTCATATATGCCATGCTTTACACAGACTAGATATTTGTTATGCGGTCAGGATTATAAGTCGATTTTAGGCGGATCCGAGACCAAACCACTGGGTTACAGTTAAGCATATTTTCAAGTGCCTAAGAAGGGCTTAAGGGTATATGCTTGTGTATTCGGGTGAGGATTTGACTCCTCTAGGATACACTGACTCAGATTTTCAATCATGTTTGGATTCTAGGAGATCGACTTCGGGTCTTGTGTTTACTCTAGGTGGCAGTGCCATCAGTTGGAGAGTGTGAAGGAAGATTGCAGTTCAGATTCAACAATAGAGACCGAGTATGTGGCAGCTAGTGATGCTTCGAAAGAAGTAGTGTGGCTCTGTAAGTTCCTTAGGGATCTTGAGGTAGTTCCTAGTATGAATAAGACAGTATCAATGTATTGTGATAAGAGTGCGGTGGTTGCTAATGTTAAGTAACCAATATTTCACAAGAAGAGTAAGCATATTGATCTAAAGTATCACGTGATAAAAGACTTCATCAATGTAGGGCATGTCACGGTATGCAAAATCACGTCAGAGGGCAATTTAGCTGATCCATTTACGAAGACACTTACTGGTAAGTCTTTGAAAGACATGTGGAAGCAATGGGGATGTGAGATTTGTCATATTTACTCACTTAGTGCAAATGGGAGATTGTTAGACGTATATGCCCTAAGGAGTAAAAATGTAATATGTTTTTGGAGACATTTATATCAATAAAGAATTCATTTATTATTTATATACCAAATCTTGTCATCTTTATATTCATATTTGTTGAATGTATATTAAGCAAACAATAGTCTGAGACTGTCGATCCAAACCTTTAAGAATTTGGCATATGATAGACAGATTATGTGGAAGACACAATTCTTAAGGTGACGGTCTGAATCATAAGATCCACAATCGAGGGAATAAAGTTGAACACTTTATTGATGTAAAGATTGTTATTTTGTCTATATCTCTATTGGGAGATGGTTTGTCTTGACCATCAGAGGTGGACTCCATGAATAGAAACATTGGCACATTATCATAGGCGACGATGTATTGGATCAGAACATAAAGTGAATTGATTTGGATAAATAATTCTCTCTCGCCAAATTGATTCACTTTAAACAATCATTTGTATTGTATCTTAATCCTAAGATGAATAGTGAGCCTGTTGTCTTGACTTGTGTCTTTTGATGTACCAAAGGGTGGCACCCATATTTTAATAATAGTATGCATGCCGGTATGTTGGAGGCATGACTCTTGATAACGTAGACCTGTTATTCATAGATATGGAATCCATAGCTCCTCTTTAGGAGTAGTGATACCCTCTTATATGCATTATCTTGTAATTGGAAAACTGAAACACTGAACCATTTGGATACATAAGTGAAACCGAACGGAATACTGTCTTTGGATGGTAAGTTTTTCGATAGTGAGACAATGGAACGTAAGATAAAAATAATCAGAAAGGTAAGACAGAACTTGTCCTTAAGCCAATTATGGATAATCTTGTGGGGATACGATACACTATGATATATCATGGAGACTTAACTACATGGACTTTGTAATTCTATATAGTTCAAGAGTGTAGCTCTAAGCTTTTAGTGGAGTAGCGTTAGAGTTGATAATTATGAAATGTATATCTAGGATATTAGGTTTCATAATTATCAGGAGCTTAAACTATATAGGTCCATCAAGTCCTCTTTGCTAGCTCATAAAAATCATATAACGATATAATATGTTTTTTCAATAATTGGTGACTTATGTCAGATTTATTAGATTGGTTGAAATTTAGAAGAATCAAATAATTCATGTCTATTTATTGGTTGAATTAATTTTGTGACAAAATTAATTCAAGATAAACTTGTTGAATTATTGGGATCTGATAATCCTTGTCTGTTTATCAGTTGATTTAATCTTGAGTAAATTAAATCATGATAAACTTGTAGAATTATTAGGAATTCATTTATTTTCTTAGAGATTATCTAGATAAAGTTGTTTTAATTAGATAACTTCTCTATTGGGTTATTTGAATTAAAACTGAAACTTTATCCTATTGAATCTCAGATGGAAAGATTCACTGAGATTTTTATCGACAGTTCAGAATGTCGATCCTCAAGTTCGGCCTGCTAATAGGGCAAGTTCGGCATACCTATTTAACAGATCAGCATGTCGATCGTGTGATAAAAAGATCACATGTTTTCACGCTGATTCATCAGATATTGGTCTGAATTTGATTCTGACTCGAATTTTAAGGCATTATCTGATAAGGACTGACTCCTAGACCCAACATTTATAAAAAGGGAGTGAGTCTCATTATTTTTAGATCAATTGAGAGATTAAGAGTGATACTCTACAAGTGAGATTTTGAAACTCCCTAAGAGCTCTTGTTCACAAATGACGAACACTGGCTTTGGGTTCTCTCAATTGGTTAGTAGGAGAGTCAACTGGTGGAAGAGCTATAAGTGTGAGCCCACACTCACTTCGATCGTGGATAGAGACTAGCAAAGAAAGCCAGTTAGTTGAAATCCTTCTAGAACGTTACTTCTCTTCATTGATTGCAAAAGCTTTTCGACACACAAAGGTTTGTAAGATCTAGTTAATTTATACATATAGCATGAAAAACTTGTATTTTGAAAAATACTCGAATATAAAATCTTTAAAATTCTTCTACGTACTATTTTTCTAATAGGGAATCATCGTCATCTTCACCTAGCTCAACTATTGCTTTGAGCAAGTCTAAATAATCAGTTTTTGCCACTTTATCATGCTCTGCCTCCATATCTCTTATTTTAACTTCATATTATAATAGCTTAAAACCATTAGTATGTAACATGACAAAAAAGTAGACCAAAAAAAGTAAAAATATACTACACAAATCTATATGTAACATGATATAGAGCTTTGCAAAAGAGTCATAATTTATTCAATTTATTCATCAATGTCATCCTAGATTTTCACGAATATTCACAAATATTACGGATATTTGTAGATATTGTGGATATTTTACAGACATCTTGGAAGAAAAATCCTTCCCCCTATATTAATATTGTCGTGAAAATATCGACAGTATCATGAACATTTTCATCCTTGCAACCAACATTCTTTTTGACAACAAGCTTGTAAGTACATGTACATATAATTATATATATTCTACATATCATCTCTAATATTTTTTATTGAGCTATTTAGAAATGTCAAAATGGTCCAGGCCTAGTAGAGGGGCATGAGCACGGCACGACAAGTTAAAAAGCAGGCATGCCATGGCATGACACAATTATTGAATGAGCTTAGCCCATCTCGCTTATTAAATGGACTGGGCTTGGTGTAACTTTTGAGCATGAAGCAAGTTAAGGGCACGACACAATAAGAACCCAACATGAGAACAAGCACGACCATGTTAAAAGCACAATTAGGACACATTTACAAGCACGATTAAAACATGTAATTTAAAACTAATTTTACTAATATATTTTATATTTTTATAAAGAAGCTCTAAATTTCTAATAGATTCGATTAAAAAGAAAAAAGATCAAATAGATTCTTTGTTATTAGTAAATTGTCAATTGCCAATATATACGTACTCTCTTTAATTATATGGAAAACTAAATGATAGAAACCACATCATACAAAATTTTACAATGTTGTTATCCTTCGAAAAGTTTTTTTAATCAATAATAAACTTTCTTTTGTTAAAATTTATTTTTTTCATTTAGTTTTTTTTTTTTTTTTTTGTAAATTTAATATTAGGCAGGAGAAAGATACATTAATAGTTAAAAGTACAACAAAAAGCACAAGCAACGATACGGGCACGAGCACGGCCTAAGCACTTTATAGACACGGTCTATTAATAAATGAGCTATAGGTTGGACTTGACAGCACGAAAATTATATGGGTTGGGCCTAGCACAGCACGATAAATAAATGGGTAGGCCGAGGCACGGGATGAGGCACACATGAGCTTAAATTAAATGGGATGGGCGGGCTAGGCCAACTCATTTGACATTTGTAATAATATTAGGTTCTGCTTGATTGTTTTGTCCCTGAAGCTTTGTTTGATTACTAATTGATTAGCGCTAATAGCCACAAATTACTATTAAATGGGTTTTGAGGAGATTGTTGTATCCTTGAAAAATTCTAATGATGATTAGTAATTTCGTGATTTTTTTAACTAGTTAGAAAGTGACATAAAAACTGTTCATAATCAGATCACTAGTGGAATAGTTTTGTTCTATTTTCTTTTCTTTGGCGAGGAGAGAGGAATTTTTTTAGAATTTTTTTTTCAAACAATTGTCATTTTCCGTCCACAATTAACTTGCTCTTCCTCCCTTTAAAAAAAAAACATTTAACAATTAATTACTTGCTTGATACAATTACAGAACAATAAAAATGGTTTTATTCAGTATAAGATGGTTTTAAGGAATGACTTAAATCTTTATAATCCTTAGCAGTAAAGTTGGTGGTTTCTTGAAGTTGCTTGATTAAACAATAATCATACTTTTGCCATTTTGATTTGTTTAAAGTATATGCTTTTCTCATTTCGATTTTGTTATGTTTTTGTTTCTGTTTCTAGTTTGTGAATTAGTTACGTTTATGTCATTTTCATTTGGTTAAAGGGTAAAATGGATGAGCATCTTAAGACAATAACGAAAAATGAGATTTTACCTGATGCAAATGCACCCTCCCAAACTCACACAAAAAGTCAAAATGTCGGGACTCGAACTCAAAATCAGAGTACAACTAAAATGTAGGTCACATGTACGGAAACTTTTGATAGAAATTGAACGGACAAGAAAGTGTAACTGCAAATATTGTGATGCCGAATTTTCATGTAATGCAAAAACGTGCGGCATTACTATCATACAACAACACATCAACAGGTGAAAAAAAAAATCACAGAGCTTTGACAAGTCCCAACAGACTCTAGCATTCCAGAGCGTCGGTGTGAGTGATGACAACTCTTGTAATTTAGTGGCTGTGAATTTTGCTAAAGCGAAGAGTAGGCAAGCGTGTGCATGGTATATAACCAAGTGTGAGTTGCCTTTCAAGCATGTGGAGAGTGTGGGGTTTAGGGACTTTTAGCTATAGCCAAAATTCGTGCACCTTCTCATATTACGGTTTCAAGAGATATTTACACATGTTTTTGGAGGAGAAGAAAAAACTTAGTGATATCTTGGGCAAATACAAGGTAGCATTGACCATAAACACATAGAGGACTATTCAGAACATTAATTACATATATGTGACATCCCATTTGATTGAGGATTGTTGGGTGTTACACAAGTGAATGGTCAACTTCTTCATGGTCCCCAATCATAAGGGAGATACTATTAGTAGAGTGCTTGAGACCAGATTGAATGAGTGAGGGATACCAAAGTAAGTACAATCACAATTGATAACACAACTTCTAATGATTCAGCTTTGAATACTTTAAAGAAGTTATTGAGCATTGATGGGGGTATTTTAATGGATGGGTTTTTTTTAACTTACATTCGATAAAATCGAACCAACAACTGATCCGGTTCAATTTTGACCTTTTTTAATAACCTCTTCAACATAACACTCCTGAAGCTTCTTATCCCTTGCAGTTGATGACCAAACACACCATATTGCATTCCTTATGCTGGCAATAGACTCGTCAATGTTCTTGAGGTCTTCACTGACGATCAAGATGTTCGGTTTGGTTTACTCTATTAACCAAACCAAACCATCGGTTCAGTCATACAATTTGGCTAAAAACCGAACCAACGAAACCAAGAAGATCTTTAATAAAATGTTAAAAGCGAATAAACTTGCACATAATTTTTACCCTCATTTATATATTTTTTTGGCAACGCCAACCCTTCTTGGGTTTAGATATAAATAAATAGAAGGAATACATCACGTGTTGTTCACTGGTGGGGTTGTTGGAAAGATAATTTAGTAATGAATGTTCTTGGTTAAGAAAGTAAAAAGAAATAAGACGGGATACATGTTAAAATCAACCAACAAACTTTAAATTTACCGTAAAATCAACAAGAGGAAGATGGAGATTGTCAGGCGACATCGACAAGGTTCAACAAGTGTCAATGAGACTGTAGGACGATGTTGGTAAGGCCTGGGGCGACGACGAGGTGGACCACAAGCATTTCACCAAATGTTTTCCTTTAATTTTTGGAGTTATAACCCTAATGCATTTTTAAAAAGCACTTTGATTCCTTTGATTTTTGAGGTTATAGCACTAATGCATTTTTAAAAAGCACTTTGATGCATTCGATGACTCTTTTGTTAAAACAAACATCAAATGTTGGACATTAGGCATCAGTTTTTGAGAAACTATCGTAGAATATGTGCAGGGTTTTTTAAAACATAGAAATCTCTGCAAGATATTTTTTCGTCAAATATGTGTCAATGTCATGTAATGTAAATTTATATAGTACCTGAAATTATATCTTTTGTATATCCGTTTATGAAGTTGAAGTATGATCTATTAGAGAGCTGTAGAGGTGAAAAACATAATAGGACATTAAACGTAACATTGACATTAGAGAGCTATAACATAATATTTGGATGATATCATATTGGTTAACTCTTTCTCTCTAATCCTCAATAATTCTCTCTTTTAAATTGCAGAAGAAATCGACTGTCAGCGTGACTGCTCCAGCTCATTCGATGTTAAGTAAACTAGTGGTTTTTTTTCCTATAAGTAAACTTTTTGTTAACACATTTCTTTTCTCTCTCTAACCTATTATGAACACAAAAACACATTGCTATACTCCAATGACATTGTCCCATATTCTAAGAATACCTTACGCTACGCCACTAGCTAAAAGTACATAAAGAACAAAAAGAAAAACCAGTAAGTAAACTACTAGTTTACTCGATGTCTAACGATTATTTTTTCTCATCCATCTCTAATATTTCCTCTCCTGTATAGGCCACTTCATTGAAATGAGCACACATTATGCTCTTTTGAATGGTTCTTGACTAGCGAGGGAAACATTGGAACAACTATGGACCATGACAGTACAGCATAAAGGCCACAACACCAACTCAAAAATATCAAACACCACAAAGAGCAAATTCTTACGGCAAAGACGCACAAGAAAATAACTGGAAGATAGAGAAAGTGATAAGTGCTTAATTTTAAATTTTTTTGTATCATTCTTCTTTGTGTTTTCTTTGTTAGTTTCTTGGCTTTATTGTGTTTTATTTGTGTTTTTATCTTTTGTAGGTGTTTTGGATGCTAAGGAATGTTTTGAGGACAAAAACCATGATTTAAATGGCCTTCACTTTTGCATCTCCTCCATGTATCTATCTTTATATCTTTCAATTTTCTAATTTATCCTTTCCAACAAAAATTCCCATAATTTTATTGGGCTTTTTACAAAAATGCCACAAATTTTAAACTTGGATTGATTTATATCTACAAAGAATGCCACAACCACCTCACACTTATATTAGAAATACCCAAACATACCCTTAACATATTGGCCAATATCCAAAGAGAGAAAGAGAAAGAAAGAATGAATGAAAGAAAGAAAAAAACTAGATTTAATAATATATAAAATTCACTTATACCACTAAGGCATATTCTCAAATAGTTCTTGAACATGTGACATAAATCAATCCAATTGTAGAATAGGTGACATAAAACATAAATATCTCAATTTTATTGAGGATTTTTTGCATTATAATATGACCATAATTGGTCAAATTATTTTCTTTGGATTCCAAGAATAATTTACCCATAATTTTCTCTCTTAGAATATTAATAAAATTATTTTATTAACTTTATCCATAATTTCTTTCTACTAAAAATCAAAAAAAAATTATTCAAATAATTTTAATCCATAATTTTCTCCAATATAAAATCAATAAAATTATTTTTATTATTTTTCCACAAGATTAGGGATTTAGTAGTCACCTTATATTTGAATTCTAAATATAGATTTATCTAAATAAAATCTAGCTTCTCAAACTGAATTACAAAAATTCAATTCCATGTGTTTGAATCCCATTCAAGCATCTTCTTTTTGACAACTACAAATCAAAATAAATCGTCTAGACTCCAAATAATTTTATCCAAATCTTTCTCATACTAGAAAGATTAATAAAGATTATTTAAATAATAAGAACATAATAATTCTTTTGTTTAAATCATTAATTGTTATTATCTAATTAATTGTTATTATTATAATATATAATATATATTATAAATGTATAACATATATGATATATATTATATAACATATATGACATATATTATACATTATATCTATATTATATTATTTGATATATATCATATATGCTAATATATGCTTCTCACGGTTTCTCGCATTAATGCCATGCCCACGCTTCAAGGCGCCTTAAACGTGGGCCAGCTACTGGTCCACTGCAACGCATAACGGCGCTGCGTTGGGGTTTACATTGGCACCACACTATTTAATAAAGTTTAAAGTAAAAATTACATTGCTTTAAAAAAAGTGAATTAATATTTGTGTTTGTTATGCAAATATCATTTATATGTCTTTTTTTAAAATTTTATATATTTAGAACCCTAAAATACTCTCTAACTAAATATTATCATATATTTAAATTTTTATAACAAATTTTCTTATTTTTTGAATAGTTAAATTAAAGAAAAATATACACATATATTTTTTATTTTAACATATTACATTGTTGTATTATTATTATCACATAAAGTCTTAAAAAAATGAAATAAATGTCATTGAGTATCATTATCATTACGTATCATTAACTTAATGATATAATAATTATATAACCTATAAAATACATAAAAAGACTTAATAAACACTATATCATTAATTTAATTACATATCACAAAAAAAGAAAATATCATTCACTTGAAGTTTTAAAAAATAAATGTCATTGCGTATCATTATCATTACGTGTCATTAACTTAATAATATATCAATTATATAACCAATAAGACACATAAAAAAGACTTAATAATACTGTGTCATTAATTTAATTACAACATCTTAATTTTAATTTGTCAGTAAAACTATATCATTAATTTAATTACAAAACTATATCATTAATTTAATTACGACACTCTAATTTCAATTTGTCTATAAATCCAACTTGTCAGTAAAAAAATTTCATCTTTTTATATACCAATTTGAATTTAAGCAACAAACACCCTAATTCCAAGGATTTTTTTAAATATAATGATATCATAATCTATTTGAAATCTTAAATACGTATGTTATAGTTATTCTAAAAAATTAAATTAAAACTAACAATATCATTATTATGGTTATTAATGTCTTTATACATACGCATTGGGACATATAAAGAATATTTATAAACTGTAAATATATTTTAATTTTACAAATAAAATAGGACCACATGTCTCATTAAATAAGAAAAATGACCAAAAAAGACCAAAAAAAAAAAAGAAAACACCGTATAACCCTTTTCTAACACCGATGCCCATGATCTACTTTCCTTTTCCTTCCCCAACTGTCTCAGGTCCTCCTTAAACACTACATTCTACTCTTTCCTCAAGATGGATTTATTGGCCAAAAACTAGCGAAAAATATAATAAATTAAAGAGAAACCCAAGAGAAAATGAAAAGTAAATCTTATACATTCATCCTTTAACTGCTCATCTTTTATATCCTTGAAAAGATATCGTTTACCAACAACACAAAAAAAGAATTATGACGTTGATGCAAATGAGGTATACCAAGTTTTTTATCCTTAAATTGGTTGTTAATGTCAAGAGATTAGTTTGGGAAAAGGTAAGTTGATCAAATAACAAAATCGTATTGATGAGGGTATATCTATAATATAGGTAGTGATGCAAGAACGGACTAGCTCGACCCGACCCAGCCCATTCTTCTTAGGCCCATGCAGTCAGCGGGCCGGGCCAACTCAGCCCATATTAGAATTACCTTGGCCCGGCCCAACTCGTTGGCTAATTTTGCATGGGCCGTGCTATAGGCCGTGTCGGGCTGTGCCATAGGCCTTGAATGGGCCGGCCTATCTTGGCCCATCATAGGCTTAGATGGGCCAGCTCATCTAAGCATGCAATTTTTATTTTTATTTTTTTATTTTTTATTTTTAAATTTTTAAACAAGTTAACAAATATAAAAGTTTGAATAGTTAAGGGATATTTTATTTACGATTGCCTCATTAAAAACCTTTCCAAGAAAAATACAGTGTGACAAAACCTTGCTTTGTTTTTCAAAAGCAAAGCATGCCTACAAAGAAAAAGAGCTTGCTAGGCTTATTGTAACGTGATATGTGAGGCCTTGTCTCAACTTTGCTTCTTAGAAGAAGCAAAGCATGCCTACAAGCAAACAAAAAAAAAAAAAAGAACTTGCTATGATGTGATGTGTAAGGTCTTTTACTGAAGAAGGCCATACTCAGCCATGTTCACCAATGAATATACATAGAAAAATATATCTATATATATATATATATATAATTGAGCCACAATGGGCTTTCGGTGGGTAGGCCTATTGTGGGCCTGTATGGGCCTTATATGGGCTAGGATGGGTCGGCCTATTATGGGCCTAGATGGGCCAACTTGACCTAGCTCATGATTTTCCATAGGCCGTGCCAGGCTGGCCCATGGGCCGACATATGTTGGCCCAACCCAGCCCACTAGTGTTTATGGGCCCGGTCGTGCTTTAAACAATGCCGGGCTAGCATTGTGGTAGGATGGGCCTAGGCCAGCCCACGGGCCCCGGCCCATTATTGCATCTCTAAATATAGGATTGCAATTTAAATACAGGGATGCCTTTACCAAAAACAACAGTGTAAATATTATTTCTTCGAGATTTGCCATGGATTGTCGCATGACGAAGTCCCTTACATGCGTCTTTTCACAATGTTGCATGGGTTCAATTCTCATAAAAACAATTGCTTTACTAGCATATATCAAACACATATAATCCTAGAAAATTTTAGTACAAGAAAAAAAACTAGAAAATAAAATTGCAAAATAATTTAAAAAACTAAACTGTAAAGTCGCTAATAGAATGTTGAATCTTCTATAAGTGTCTTCATATAATTAAATTAAATCAAAAACCCTAAGCTATTTTTGGTTTTGACATTTTTCCAATTTAACATCGAGCCTTTCTCTTCACATCTTTTCAAAACAGCTTTTAAGTTGAGTAGGCACATGTCAAACGAATCACCAAAAACAATCAAATCATCCATGAAAACTTCTATAATCTTTTCAACTATGTCATTGAAAATGCTCATAAGGTATCTTTGAAATGTAGTTGGAACATTACAAAGTCCAAATGGCATATGCCGAAAAGCATAAGTACCAAAACGACATGTAAATGTGGTCTTTTCTTGATCTTCTAATGCTATCTCTATCTGATAATACTCTGAATATCCATCAAGAAAACAATCGAAAGGATCACTGGCAATACATTCTAAGATTTTATCAATAAATGGGAGTAGAAAATGGTATTTGCGAGTAGCGGCATTCAACTTATGGTGCTCAATGCACATATGCCATCTAACAAGACCTCCTTCTTCATTCTCAGTCACAGTTACACCTAAGTTCTTAGGTACAACTTGAGTTAGACTAAACCATTTACTGTTTGCAATGGGATAAATGATACCCTCATTTAACAGTTTCAAAACTTGATTCTTCACAATTTCTTTCATTGTTAGGTTTAGCCTTTTTTAAGGGTCTCATCTTGGATTAGCACCTTCTTCTAATTGAATATGATGAGAGCAAATCAAGGAACAAATTGTTGAAAAAATAGTACACAGCAAAAATTTTAAAATTTTTATATTAGAGTATTTTCCATAACATAAGTTTGACATACTATATGCATAAATTAACCAGATCTTACTAACCTTTTATACCGAAAAGATCCGGCAATCCGTGAAGATAAGAGCATTCCAGAAAAGCCTCAACCAACTGGTCTCATTTGTTATTCTCTATCCACGATCGGTGTATGTGTGGCCACACTCGTACATCTTTTCCCTAGTGACTCTTCTTCTAACCAATTGAGAAAATCTAAAACTAATGTTCGTGATTTGTGAACAATAGCTCTCAGGGGAGTTTTAGAGACTTAGTATAGAGTACTCACTCTTGATTTCTCAACTGATATAAATAACTATTAAGTCTCACTTGCTATTTAAAGAGGTTGGACCCAGAGGTTAGTCCATATTGGATAAGCCTTTAAAAATTTGAATCTAGATCAATATCTCAAAAAATGACATAAAAACACGTGATCAGATTATTGTTTAGTCAGTAGAATAAACTGACAGATCGGCCTACTGAACTCCATTGGTTGGCCGAACCTAAAGATCGACCTATCGAACTTATGATAAATGATCCCTGCGAATATTTTATTTCCCACCCAAGATTCTTTGGATAAAGACTCAATTTTAAAGCAACTACATCTAGATAATCTCAAGGAAAATAAATATTCTAGATAATTCAACAATTTTACCTTGAATTAATTGACATAAAAATTAATTCATTCAATAAACAAACATGAATTATCTGATCCTATCGAATTTCAGACAATTTAATAATTTAACACAAGTCACCAATTTATTGAAAAAGTATGTCATATCGTTATCGGATTTATTATAAGCTAGTAAAGAGGACCTGATGGACCTGTATAGTTTAAGCTCTCAATAATTATGAAACCCAATATCCTAGATATACATTTTATAATTATGAACTATAACGCTACTCTACTAAAAGCTTAGAGCTGTACTCTCAAACCATATTAAATTACGAAACCCGAATAACTAAGTCTCCATGACATATCATAATATATCGTATCCCTATATGATATCCATAATTGGCTTAAGGATAAATTATGTCTTACCTTCCCTAATATTTTTTCTCTTACTTTCCATTATCTCACCATCGAAAAACTTACCATCCAAAGATAGTATATCATTCGGTTACACCTATGTATCTAAATGGTTGAGCACTCCAGTCTTCCAATTACAGGATAACACATATAAGAGGATATCATCGACTCTTAAAGAGAAGCTATGGATTTCGTATCTATAAATAACAAGCCTACGCTATCAAGAGTCATGTCTCCAACGTATCGGTATGTATACCATCATAAAATATGGATGTTACCCTTTGGTACATCAAAAGACATAAGTCAAGATAACAAGTCCACTATTCATGTCAGGATTTAGATACAACACATATGATCATCTAAAGTGAATTGATTTAATAAGGCAGAATTATTAATCCAAATCAATTGCACTTTATGTCCTAATCTAATACATCATCACCATTTTTTATACACCAATGTTTCTATTCATAAGGTCCACCTCTGATGGCCAAGACAAACCATCTTTCTGTTAGGGATATAGACAACATAACAATCTTTACATGAATAAAGCGCACAACTTTATTCCCTCAATTGCGGATCTTATGATTTTGACCATCACCTTTAGAATCATATCTTCTACATAATCTGTCTATCATATACCTAATTTTAAAAGCTTAGGCCGATAGTCTTAGACTTTTATTTGCTTATCATACATCCAACAAATATGAACGTAAAGAGGACAACAATTTCGTATATGAATAATAAATAAATTCTTTATTGATAAAAATGTTTCCAAAAGCATATTATATTTTTACTCCTTAGGGCATACATGTCTAACAATCTCCTACTTGCACTAAGTGAGTAAATATGACAAATCCTGCATCCCCATAGCTTCCATATGCCTCTCACAAACTCACATAGCTAGTGTCTTCATGAATAGATCAGCTAAATTATTCTGAATGTGATTTTGCATACAGCAACACGTCCACCCTCAATGAAGTCTTTCATCACATGATACTTTCAATCAATCTGCTTACTCTTATTGTGAAATATTGGTTCCTTAGCCTTAGCTATCATTGCAGTCTTATCACAATACAGCGATACCACCTTATCTATACCAGGAACTATATTAAGATCCCTTAGGAAGTTGCGGAGCCACCCTACTTCTTTTGAAGCATCACTAGCTGTCACATACTCGACCTCCATCATTGAATCTGAAGTGCAATCTTACTTGATACTTCTCCAAACAATGGCACCGTTGTCTAGAGTGAACACAAAACCTGAAGTCAACCTTCTCGGGTCCAAATAGGATTGAAAATCTGAGTCAGTGTATCCTAGAGGTGTTAATCCTCACCCAAATACACAAGCATATACCCACGAGTCTGTCTCAGGTACTTGAATATGCTTGACTGTAACCCAGTGGTTCGATCCTAGATCCGACTAAAATCGACTTACTATCCCGACCGCATAACTAATATTTGGTCATGTGCAAAGCATAGAATACATGAGACTACCCACTGCCAAAGCATAAAGCACTTTCTCTTTCCTCATTAGACTTTGGTGAGTCTTTCATGGAAAGAGTAATTCCAGACCTAGATGGTTGCTCACCTTTCTTAGAATCATGCCTTTTGAGAATTTTATCTATGTAGCCGCTTGGGATAAAGCTGTCATTCTATTCTTCCTATCCCAAAAAATCTAGATGCTGAGAATATAATTAGCTTCACCTAAGTCTTTCATGTCAAACTACTTAGTCAACGATAATTTGACCGATGACAATGCCCCAACTTCATTGCCAATTAGTAGAATATCATCTACATAGAGCAATAAAAAGACCACCTTTTCTTTCTTAATGTGTTTATAAACACATGGTTCGTTCACATTTTGTGCGAACCCATAAGTCTTGATCACTTGATAAAATCTTATGTTCCAAGAACGGGAAGCCTGCTTAAGTCCATAAATCGACTTTAGTAGCTTACAAACCTTCTAACCCTTGGCCTTGAACCCGTCTGGCTGCACTCTATAAATGGACTACCCAATTGCTTTTCCACTTCAACTCGAAACTCCCTAAACTTGTCATAAGTTTTGCTTTTAGGATGCATTAGGTACACATACCTATACCTTGAGTAATCATCAATAAAAGTGACAAAATACTCATACTCTCCTCATGCTCGAATGTTCATGGGACCGCAAACATTGCTATGCACAAGTTCTAGAACCCCTTCAGCCCAATTGCCTTTAGACCAAAATGGTCTTTTGGTTATTTTACCTTCCAAACAAGATTCATATTGTGGTATAGATTCTACCTTTAAGTGACTTAAAGGTCCATCCCTTACAAACCTTTGAATCCTATTCAGGTGACTATGACCTAGTCACAAATGCCAAAGATAAGTCTTATTAGAGTGAGAAGTTTTAAGTCTTTTAGAGTTATTATCCTTGACCTTAGTGTTAAGCAGTAAGTCCATCTTAGGTTTGATAAAATATCGATTATTTTGCATCCATCCATTACAAATAAAAGATTTTTTTTTATGAATGACCATTTTATTATTAAAAGAAACTACATAAGAGTCTTTAAATAAACAAGCTACAAAAATTAAATTCATCTTAAATTTAGGAAAATAAAAACAATCAAATTAAATTCCTCTTAAGTTTAGGAACATAAAAACAATCTCGTAAAATTAAACTCTTATAATTATCAAAGTAAAGATGGACGTCTCTCACTACTTCAGCCAACACCAAGGATCCATCACCCATTGGAAGTGTGAAGTCTTCATGTGGTAGACTTCTCGTTTCTTTCCCTATAGAGAAACACAAAAGTGATTAGTTGCTCTGGAATCTATGACCTAAGTGTCATTGGATTCCTCAACCAAACAAGTTTCAATAACTAGAAGATCACATCTACCTCCTCGGGAAAGGAAGTCCTGGCAATTCTTCTCAATGTGCACAGGCTTCCCATAGAAAAAGCACTTGAGCTTCTTTAGGATCTTTTTCTTCTTCTTTGCGTTCTTGCCATTTGTAGGAATAGAAGACTTCCCGTTCTTGGCCTGTTGCTTCTTTCCATTCTTAAAGTTTGGATTGGAATCAGACGCAACCGCCAAGTTGGCCTCACCGCCAGCAAGAGTTCCCTTGATCAAATTTTCAAACTCCTATAACTACTTCATCAACTCAGTCAAGGTCATATCCCATCTATTGCTTAAAATAAATGAAGTTTTAAATAGAATAAACTCCTTAGATAAAGTCTCAAAGACCATAGTCAACTGTGTTTTAGCATCAATGTTAGCTCCATTAGTTTGAGCCTCAGCAAGGTAACCTATGACCAACATCCAATGCTCCTTTATAGAAGTCCTTGGTCTTTGTTCGTAGTTTAAAAGTTTTCAAAGTGCCCCTTACTATTTTGTTAGGGCCTAGCCTCCAAACATATCTTAAAGATTATCCAAGATCTACTTTGCAGTCTCATAATCTTCATGTTAAGCCTACAGCATGTTATTCATGCTAGCCATAACATAATAGCGGGCTAATCGTTAGCATCTTTCCAGCGATCATACGTTTGGATTTGCTCATTAGTGGAATCTTCCATAGGCTCAGGAGGACATGGTGTTGTCAGCATAAAATTTAGTTTCTCAAAGGACAGGATGATACTCAGGTTCCGTTTTCAATCATTAAAATTCTCACCGATTAATTGGTTTTTGTCAAGTATTGATGATAAAGCAGTTTTTGACATTTTGAATCTATAATAAAGAATCATATACCAAACACAAGTAAACATACCATAACAATTTAGTAAGATAACATAATTATGTAAAACATATTATGTGTTTATGTGTCAAAACCTTGAAAATATCACAACCTTACAACGATAATTCCTAATTCAGAATTCAACAAGCCGCCTAAAGGAGACTTGCCAAATTCAATTAGTAACATGTATCCCCTCCTCATTAATATATGCCATTTAGGACCAGTATGATCCAGCATATATTAATAATCCTTTCTTTGGCCATTAATTTTGTTAACAAAACTCCTAGGGGAGGTTAATAATAAAATCAACTTGAGTGTATAACCATCATTTCAATATTTTATCCATGATTTATAGTCACCACCTAGGGTGTGCAACAATAAATCATGTTAAAATACCTTATACTCTCAAATATCCAACTAGGTACATAATGAAGTCCCTTTCTAGGGGCCAGAACCACCATGCGCTACTTATAGACCAACGATAGAGGCTGTAGGTCCTTTCTTCGAAAACCTTCTTCCACTCAATCTTTTAAAATCAAGATTTTATTTTATTTTTTTAAAAAAAAAAGAGACATGCATGATCAATTTTTAATGAGCGGCACTCCCTATTCTATATGGCATGTTATCAACATTCATGGCAAATCATATTATAATGCAGATAAGCAAAGCAATATGCAAAGCTACAAGAAAAAAATAATAAATAACTGTAATATTATGGTTCCATCCTAGAGAAAAGAAATCAAAGATTATAAGATATCAATCGAAATATATTATCAATTCTTCATTCTTGAATCTTCAATTATATTCTTCTTCATGTATTATCCATATTCAAGTCTTTAATCCTACATGGATCAAATACTCCAAATTTTCAGTCATATCCAAATTTAATGTTTCTTAGAATTGTCCCAAAATAAAATCAAAATTGCACAAAAAAATACACCTTTTTTGAAAATTCATAGTTCTTTGTCAGCATGCCGATCTGTATAATCGACTTACCAGTCATGACAGATCGGCCTGTCGAACTTGAAAGCTCGACCTACCACCAGAGCTAGCAGAATTCTACCCCGCAGATGGCCTATCAATCCCAGAGGTTCGACTTGTCGATCTACGACCGATCGAGCAGAAACCATGACTTCTAGAAAATACAGTTTTTATGTAATTTTTCAATCTTATTTTCAACAATTAATAAAATATAAAATTAGAGACTTAGGAAATACTTGTGGAATGCTATCATCTATCTTCTAGATCTGTCTTCTTCGAATGATTATTTAATTACAAAATTCTTACAAATATAAAATTAAATAATAATTCCTAGATAGTGATGATAGACCACCATCTAATTACGTGAAAAACCTAAATACATATCCTAACCTCTAAGGAACTATAATGGGCACAAATTAATTAATTAATTAATAATTTAATCAACCAAAATTAATTAATAAACATTCACCATATATTTCATAGCAACATATATAAATATATAGAAACCTTAGAGTGCCAACTCTCTAAAATATTGAATTCAAGCATAGGAGAAACCAAGATCACATAATTTATTCATATAACATGATCACAAATTCATAAATTTAGGTAAAAACCATAGCTCTGATACCAATTTTTAGAAAAATAATACGTAATAGAAATTTTAAAATTTTTATTCCAGAGTATTTTTCATAACACAAGTTTGATACGCTATATATAAATTAATTAGATCTTACTAACCTTTTATACCGAAAAGCTCCCTCAATCTGTGAAGAGAAGAACATTCTAAAAAAGCCTTAACCAACTGGTTTCTTTACTATTCTCTATCCATGAACGGTGTATGTGTGGGCACACTCATACAGCTTTCCCCCGGTGACTCTCCTTCCAACTAATTGAGAAAACTCAGAACTAGTGTTCGTGATTTGTGAACAATAGCTCTCAAGGGAGTTTTAAAGACCCACAATATAGAGTGCTCACTCTTGATCTCTCAACTAATCTAAATAACTATTAAGTTTCACTTCCTATTTCTAGTGGTTGGACTCAGGGGTTAGTCCTAATCTGATAAGGCTTCAAAAATTTGAATATGGATTAATATCTCATAAAATCATGTAAAAATGAATGATCAGATTATCGTTCAGTTAGCAAGCTGAACTGGCAGATCGGCCTGCCGAACTTACTCCATCTGCAGGCCGAACCTATAAAGATTAGCTTGCCAAACTTATGATAAGTGATTCCTGCGAATCTTTTATTTCCCACCCGATATATTTTGGAAAAAGCCTTAGTTTTAAGCCAAATAACCCAATAGAGAAGTTATTTGATTAAAACAACCATATCTAGATAATCTCTAGGAAAATAAATATTTTGGATAATTCAACAAGTTTATCTTCAATTAATTTACATAATAATTAATTCAACTAATAGACAAATATGAATTATCTGATCCTATCGAATTTCAGCCAATCTAATAATTTAATATAAGTCACCAATTTATTAGAAAAGCACACCGTATCATTATAGGATTTATTATGAGCTAGCAAATGGGACCTGATAGACCTATATAATTCAAGCTCTTGATAATTATGAAACTCAATATCCCAAATATACATTTTATAATTATCAATTCTAACGCTACTCCACTAAAAGTTTAGAGCTGTACTCTCAAACTATAAAAACTTATGAAGCCTGAATAACTAAGTCTCCATGACATATCATAATGTATCATATCCCATAGGATATTCATAATCGGCTTACGGGTAAATTCTATCTTACTTTCTTGATTATTTTTCTTTTATGTTCTATTTTCTCACCATCGAAAAACTTACCATCCAAAGACAATATATCATTCGGTTACACCTATGTATCCAAATGGTTGAACACTCTAGTTTTTCAATTACAAGATAATGTATATAAGAGGATATCATCAACTCCTAAAGAGGAGCTATGGATTCTGTATCTATGAATAACAAGTCTACGCTATCAAGAGTCATGTCTCCAATGTACTAGTATACGTACCATCATAAAATATGGATGTCACCCTTGGTGCATCAGAAAACATTAGCCAAGACAACGGCCCATTGTTCATGTCAAAATTAAGATATAATATATATGATTGTCTAAAGTGAATTGATTTGCCGAGACAGAATTATTAATCCAAATCAATTACACTTTATGTCTCAATCTAATACATTGTCACCTATGACAATGCACCAATGTTTCTATTTACAGAGTCCACCTCTGATGACTAAGACAAACCATCTTTTGTTAGGGATATAGACTACATAATAATCTTTACATGAGTAAAGTGCCCAACTTTGTTCCCTCGACTGCGGATCTTATGATTTAGACTGTCATCTTTAGAATCATATCTTCTGCATAATCTATCCATCATATGCCTGATTCTAAAGGCTTAGACTGACAGTCTCAGACTTTTGTTTGCTTATCATACATCCAACAAATTTAAATGTAAAAAGGACAATAATTTAATATATGAATAATAAATAAATTCTTTATTAGTAAAAATGTCTCCAAAAATATATTATAATTTTACTCCTTAGGGCATGCATGTCTAACATAAATACCCTTGATATTAGCTATTGTCCAACCCAATGTAGTTTTGCGATCATGCAACATGTTAATTAACTATTGCTCTTATGATTCATCGAGTTTAGATTAGATGATGACAGGAAAAGAATCATCAGCTCCTAAGAATGCATGTTTTAATCATTCAGGAAGCTGGACTAACTTAACTTTCTATATTTCTTCATTGGATGGTTTACACTTTTCTCCTTC
>CAMOHE010055866.1:0-13350 GCA_946598075.1 Artocarpus hirsutus
GCACATCAAGACCGCGGCGTTGTCACCTACAAAAGTAAGGTTAAGTAAGCTCATTTGAGGTAAGTACATTCTCACCTGCAACATGATATGTTTATGAAAAGTATGAGTTTTATGAAAAGTTTGAAATCCATTTTTATGATGGTTTTATGATGATTTCTCATGATGATTTTTCATGAAGTTTAAGGCATGAAAGTTTATGCATGTTTTCATGATAATGTTTTTCAAAGTATGAAAGTATAAGTATGTATATATGTATCACCTAAATAAGTGTTGCACACCCAATGAAATGTTAAGTTATGAAATGATATGTTATGTGTCATGTTTGGTTTGGGATTAGCTACCCCTCTCCTCTCATGACGGCGCGCCTATGATGATGATGTTATGGTGCAACACTTGGGCCCCTTAAGATAAAATGGATAAGTTTTAATATGGTTGATGTAAGGAAAGATATGTTCCTATGAAAATGTGCCTAGTGCACTATTATGATGATGATGATGATATTTATGAAATGTTTTTAAGTTGTGAGAATTACAATGTACTTACTAAGCATTAGCTTATTCAAGTTTTTCATCATGTTGCAGATAAGGGTAAGAAAGTTATGGAGTAGGCGGAGGACAATGATAGGCGTGTGAGCTAGGAAAGAAGAATTGCAAATGGAAGAACGCCAAGAAAAGAGACTATAATGAAATAATTCATGATTTATGAATTTGAGTATGTTTATAATTTAAGGATAAGTTTTATAGATTTTGTGAATGTTGGTTTAATATATTTTATAAATTTTCTTTACATTTGAAGTTTTAGAACTTATTTTTAAAACAAATTGTCTTTTGTTCGGCCTGCCGACCATACTGGTCAGATTGCCGAATAATTTTGATCGGCCTGCCGGCTGCCATGTATCGGCCTGCCGATCTTGTTGATTTTAAAACCCCATTTTGCAAAGCCTCGGACGGCCTGCCGATGGGTGATCTTTGGCCGGTTGAGTTCGGCCTGCCGAAATTAAAAGTTTGGCCTGCTGGCCGAGCTGTGTTCAAACAATTTTATCTTTTGTTTTCAAAGATCAATTTAATTTTAAATGATATTAGCACACTATTTTCAGAATGTTTATGAAAAAGCGAATTGTTATAATTAACTAATTATAATTTCTTGCAAATTGTATTTTTATAAAAAAAAAAATGTATGTAAAGATCTTGGGAATGCTTTTCCAAACTATGATTTCAAATGCATGTTATTAATTACAATAGTTTGCTCCAATTAATGTTTTAAAGAATGAATGTAACGATATCTATGACGTCCGAAAAGGGGGCGTTACAGTCCTCCATGGAGGTATGTCCCAACAATTATATAAGAAGAGAAGGAAGAGACCATGCCTATCCTACAAGGGGATAATTGGATGACCCCTATTATCAAGTATTTGGAAAATGAAGAGTTATCCACTAATCCAACAGAGGCAAAGAGAGTACTTTATAGGTGAGCTCAATTTATAATGCATGATAGGGTCCTATATCACGAAGGTAACGCTTCTTCTTTGCTTCGATGCCTTCAAAAAAGAAGCTTAGGAAATTCATGAAGGCTTGTGCGGAAACCACTATGAAGGCAGTTATTGGCATTCAAAACGCTAAGAATTGGGTACCATTGGTCAAACCTTAAGAGAGATGCAATGGAGTACATGCCAAAATCTGATAAGTGTCATTGTATGCCACAGTGCCTAGAACTTCGTCGAAGAATCTGACGTATATTTTAACCCATGGCTATTCATAAAATAGGGTGTTGACATCATTGGATCATTCATGGTAGCACTGAAAGGATTTAAGTTTTCCATAGTAGTGATCGACTACTATACCAAATAGGTCAAGGCTAAGGCCTTTATGTCAATCATAGAGGCAATTTGTATGAGCTTTATCTAGATGAACTTTCTTTGTTGTTTTTGTAGAAAAACGTGAATGCATCAGAATTTTATAAAATTTTTAAATCAAAGTCTTTTCTAAATAACAAGTTTGACATGGCAAGTATATAAATTGATAAAAGATCTTATGTACCCCTTTTATAGACCAAAATATTGTAGAAATTACAACTAGAGAATAATATCCTAGAAGAGCCTCAACTAAGTAGTCTGCTATTCTTTTTCCACTGTTAGTATGCACGTGGTCACACATCGCACAATTTTGCTTCGATGACTTCTCTTTCTAACCACTTAAAAAAACTTAGAGCTAAGGTTTCAGATGTTGAATAATAGCTTTCTAGGAATTTCAAAGTTTCTGTCACTTGAATACTCTTCTATACTTCTCAAATGATCTAAGGAACAATGAGAAATAATTTCCTTTATATAGTGGTCAATTTTGGGGTTAGTTCTTATCAGATTAGGCTTCAAAATTTGAGTCTGGTCAACTTTTGATAAAAAAATGCGTATTAGGATTATCGCATGATCGGCATGCCGAACTTATGCACCAGCTTGCCGAATTGGTGGCATTAGTCTGCCGACTGAGCAATAATTTAGAAATCTTAGAATATCTTATTTTACATGAGAATCTTAAATAGAGGCTCAGTTTTAATTCAAATAACCAATTGAGAAGTTATTTGATTAAAACAGTTATATACAAATAATCCCATATCAAATAAAATATTATCCAAATAATTCAACATGTTTATCTTGAATTAATTCACAAAATTAATTCAACCAATAAATACAAATTATTAAATTCAATCTATCGCATTTCAGCTAATCTAAGAATTAACATAAGTCACCAATATGTAGGAAAAACATTCTGTATCGTTATAGGAATTATTAAGAGCTACCAAAGGGGACCTGATGGACATATATAGATCAAGCTCCTATAATTATAAAATAACATATCCTAAATATATACATATTTTATAATTATTAACTTTACGCAATTTCACTAGAAGCTTAGAGCTTCACTCTTGAACTATATAAAATTATAAAGCTTCAATAAGCTAATAATCTATGACATATTATAATGTGTAACATCCACATAAGATATTCATAATCGGCTTATGTATAAATTCTGTTTTATCTTCTTGATTATTTTAATCTTATGTTCCATTGTCTCACCATTAGAAAACTTACTATCTGTAAATAGTATATCATTGGTTACACCTATGTATCTAAATGGTTGAGCATTTTAATTTTCTAATTATAGGATAATGCCTATAAAAGAATATCATTAACTCTACAAAAGAGCTATAAATTATATATCTATGAATAACGAGTCTACGTCAATCAAGAGTTATGTCTCCAATGTACCAATATGTATACCTTTATCTAATTCAGGATGTCACCTTTTGGTACATTAAAAGACGAAAGTCAGGAATACGAGCCCATTAATTCATTTTAGGATTAAGATGTAACACATATGATTATCTAAAATGAATTGACTCAAACAAATAGAATTATTAATTAAATCAATTCAACTTTTTGTCCTGATCTAATATATTGTCACCTTTGATAATATACCAATGTTTCTTCTTATGGAGTCTCACTTCGATGACCAAGACAAGTTATCTCTTGTTGAGGATGTAGACAACATAACAATTTTAGCATGAATAAAGTGCCCAACTTTATTCCCTCGATTTCAGACCTTATCATTTAAACTATCACCTTTAAGATTTATATATTCTGCATAATCTGTCCATCATATACATGATCTTAAAGGTTTAGACTGACAAGTCTCAGGCTTTTGTTTGCTTATCATATATTCAATAGAAATGAACATAAATAAGACAACATTTGATGTGTGAAAAAAATAAATTCTTTGTTGATTAAATGTCTCTAAAAACTTATTACATCATTGAATCCTTAGGACACCTAGTCTAACAATCTCCTACTTGCCCTAAGTGAGTAAATGTGACATGTTTCGCAGCCCCATAGCCTCTACGCGCTTCTTAAAAACCTTCATTGGTAGTGTTTTCGTGAAAAGATCAACTATATTGTCCTCAAACGTGATCTTGCATACTGCAATATGTCCACCTTGAATGAAGTCCTTTATCACATAATACTTTTGATGTATATGTTTAATTTTATTTTGAAATCTTAGTTCCTTAGTATTAGCTATCGCTATAATGTTATCACAATACAACAACATTAGCTTATCTATACTAGGAACTGTCTCAAGATCCCCAAGGAACTAGCGAAGCCACACAACTTCTTTCGAAGCTTCACTAGCTGCCACATACTTAGCCTCTATCGTTGAATCTGAAGTGCAATCTTGCTTTACACTTCTCCAAGCAATAGCGCCTCTTCCCATAGTAAACACAGAACCTAAAGTTAATCTTCTCGAATCTAGATAGGATTAGAAATATGAGTCAGTGTATCCAAGAGGTGTTAGATCCTCATCAGAATACACTAGCTTATAACTTCTAGTGCTTCCCAAGTACTTGAAAATATGCTTGACTACATTCCAATGGTTTGGTCTTGGATTCCACTGAAATCGACTCACTATCTTGACTGCATAACATATGTCCAATCGTGTGTGAAACAGAGCATATAGAAGACTATCTACTACCAAAGCATAAGGCACCTTCTTTGTGTATTATCTTTCTTCATCAGACTTTGGAGAGTCTTTCTTAGAAAGAGTAATTCCAGACCTAGATAGTTGTCCACCTTTCTTATAATTCTGTATTGCATACTTCTCGAGAATCTTATCTATGTAGGTGGCTTGAGATAAAGCTATCATTTTGTTCTTCCTATCTCGAAAGATTTGGATACCTAGAACATAATTAATTTCACCTAAGTCCTTTATTTCAAACTGCTTAATCAGCTAGAATTTGACCGACGATAGTGCCCCAACATCATTGCCAATAAGCAGGATGTTATCTACATAGAGCATTAAAAAAACCACTTTTTCATCTTTAATGTGTTTGTAAACACATGGTTCATCCACATTTTGTTCGAACTTATAAGTCTTAATCGCTTGATCAAATCTTATGTTCCAATAAATAGAAACTTGCTTAAGTCCATAAATAGATTTTAACAACTTACAAACCTTATTCTCTTGACCCTTAGCTTTGAACTCGTCTGATTGTACCGTACATATGGTCTCATCAAGATAGCAATTTAGAAAGGCTATCTTGACATCCATTTGCCAAATCTTGTAATCGAGAACGGCAGCAATGGACAAGAGAATGCGGATGGACTTAGGCATGGCTACAGGCGAAAAGGTTTCCTCGTAATTGATTCCTTCCTTTTGCATGTATGCCTTTGTTACAAGTCCAGCCTTATAGGTTTCAACTTTGCCATCTGCTCCTCTCTTTCTCTTATAGATCCATTTACACCCTATAGGTTTTACCCATTTGGGAAGATCCACAACCTCCTAGACTTAATTAATCTTCATAGACTTCACCTCAGGTTTATAACTTCTATTTAGAGTTTTGAATCAACATCCTTCATAGCCTCTTTGTAAGTGTATAGATCCTTGTTATGTTTAACTGGTTCAACCAAGTAAGCTTTACCATTGAACATATACCACTCGGGTTGATGCCCAATCCTCTTACTATGTCGAAGCTTCCTAGGTTGTTGTTAGTCGATTTTTGATTTTTCTATATTGATTTGATTGGTTTCAACCAGAACCCTCGAAGTGGTCGAATCACTTGCCAACTCCATGAGTACCACTATCTTATGAGGCTTAAAGTCATTCATGTAACTTTTCTCAAGGAAAGTCGCATTTGTTGAAACATGACTTTATTTTCTTTTGCATTATAAAACAACACCCTTTTAGTCCCTTTTGGATATCCTTCAAACATACAAACTTTCAAACGTGCTTCCAACTTATTTACTTCCTTGAACGGGATATGAGCACACATTCCTATATGTGAATATGGGTTAAGGATGTCTTTTTACCCATTTACAAATCGTGATGAGTTTTAGCAACCGATTTTGAGGGCACATTATTTAGAAAATAACATGCGGTTTGTAATGCATATCCCTAAAAAAATAAAGGTAAAGTTAAATAACTCATAATAGACCTAACCATCTCCAACAAAGTCCTATTTCTTTTCTTAGAAACACTATTCTATTGCAAAGGGCCTGGCATAGTCAAATGGGATAAAATCTCATTCTCTAATCAGTGTCCTATGAACTCATTGGAGAAGCATTCTCAACTTCGATTGGATTGAAGTGCCTTTACGGGTTTCCCTAATTGCTTCTCTATTTCAGCTCGAAACTCCCTAAACTTGTTAAAAGTTTCTCTCTTATGATATATTAGGTAGACATACCCATATCTTGAGTAATCATTAATAAAAGTGACAAAATACTTGTACCCTCCTTATGACTTGATGTTCCTGAGATCACAAACATCATCATGCACAAGTTCTTGAATCCCTTCGACTTGATTGCCCTTAGATCCGAATGTTCTATTGGTGATTTTGCCCTCCAAAAAAGATTCATATTGTGGTATAGATTCTACCTCTAAATGACTTAAAGGTCCATCCTTTACTAATCTTTGGATCCTATTCTGGCTAACATAACCTAATTGTAAGTGCCAAAGATAAGTCTTATTAGAGTGAGAAGTTTTAAGTCTTTTAAAGTTATTGTTAATCTCAGTATTAAGCAGTGAGACCATCTTAGGTTTGATAAAATATAGATTGTTTTGTATCCATCCACTACAGATAAAAGATTTCTTTTTTCAAATTACAACTTTATTATTAAAAGAGACTGTATAAAAGTCTTTAAATAAATAAATGATAGAAATTAAATTTCTTTTGCGTTTAAGAGCATAAAAACAATCTCTCAAAACTAAACTTCTATAGCTATCAAAATAAAGATGGACATTTCCCACTACTTTAGTCAACACTAAGGATCCATCGACCATCTAAAACGTGAAGTGCTTATGTAGCAGACTTCTCATTTCCTTGAATCCTTGAAAAAAAACACAAAATAATCTATTGCTCTAGATTCTATGACCTAATTATCATTTGATTCCTTAATTGATCAAGTCTCAATAACTATAAGTTATCATTTACCTCTTTTAGATTAGAAATCCTTGCAGTTCTTCTTAATGTGCCTAGCCTTCCTATAGTTTAAGCACTTTAGCTTCTTCGGGCCCCTTTTCTTTTTCTTTTTGTTCTTGCTTTCGCCAGAATAGAAGACTCCTCGTTCTTAACCGTTTGCTTCTTCCATTCTTAGAGTTAAGATTATAACCTGATGCAACTGCTAAGTTCACCTCGCCACCAGTCGAAGCTTCCCTAATAAGATTTTCAAACTCCTATAACTGCTTCATCTGCTCAGTTAAAGTCACATCCTATCTATTGCTCAAGTTATATGAAGTTCTAAACAGGATGAACTCCTTAGAAAGATTCTCAAAGACCATAGTCATCTGTGACTCAGCATCAATATCGGCTCCATGGGTTTGAGTCTCAGTGAGGTAACCCATGACCAACATTATATGCTCCTTCATAGGTGTCCTTGGACTTTGCTTGCCATTAAGAAGCTTTTGAAGAGCCCCTTGCCACTTTGTCAAGGCTTGGCCTCCAAATATATCCTCAAAATTATCCACGATCTACCAAGCAGTCTCATAATCTTCATGTTGAGCCTGTAGTATGTTATTCATGCCAACCATGATATAGCAGTAGGCCTGGTCATCAGCATCCTTTCAGCGATCATATGCTTCAATTTATTCATTAATTAATTCGCCAGTTGGTGTAGGAGGACACCGTGTTGTTAGCATAAATCTAGTTTCTTAAAGAATAAGACGATATTTAGGTTTCATTCCCAATTATTATAATTCTTGACAGTTAAAGAGTTCTTATCAAGTATCAAAGATAAAGCATTTTTTGACATTTTAATCTAAAATAAAGAATCATATACCAAATATAAAGAAACATTCAATAATAATTTACTAAGATAATACAAACAAGCAAGCATACAATGTATTTATGTGTCAAAATCTTGAAAAAATTAGAAACTTACAATTATAATCTCTAACTCAAAATTCAACAAGCTGTTAAGGAGAGACTTGCCAAATTTAGTTAGGAATATGGATCCCTTTTGATTAGTGTATACCATTCAAGACCCATCTGATCTAGCATATACTAATAATTGTTTTCTTTGGCCATTACCTTTATTAATAGAGCTCCTAGGGAGGTTAATAATAAAATTAATCTTGAGTGTATAACCATCGTTTCAACTACTTTATCCATGATTTATAATTGACACTTAGGGGTGAACAACAACAAATCATGCTAAAGCAAATTACCTTTTTGGAGATCCAAACCGGTGCATGATGCAACCTTTTCCTAGGGGTCGAAACCACCATGTGTTACCTATGGACCAACGATGGAAGCCTTAAGTCCTCTTTTGCAAAATCTTCTCCCACTCAATATTTTAGAAAATCAATGTTTTATGTTAACATGCATGAACAATTTTTTAATGAGTGACGCTCTTTATTCTACATGGCATGTTATCAACATATATGGTAAAACATATTATAATGCAAACAACGAGTGCAACATGTAAAGCTACAAGCAGTATAATAAATAGCCATAATACCATGGTTTTATCCTAGAGAAAAGAAAATAAAGATTACAAAAGATCAATCAAACCATATATCGATTCTTCATCTTGTATCTTCTCATTGTATCCTTCTTCATGTGGTGTCTGTCTTCAATTTTTCAATCTCACATAGATCAAAAATTTATTTTTCTAGTTATCATAAAATTTCATCTTTCTTAGAATTATCTCAAAACAATAAAAAATAAAAACTACATAGAAAAACGCACTGTTTTAAAAAAATGGTTATGCTTGCTGTAGCCCAGCAGGTTTGTAACCACTGGCCTATTGGTCTGCGACCATTAGCCTGCTAGTACTAGGTAACCAACTTACCAAACGACACTAAACCTGTGCTTTTTCAAACTTTTGTAAAAAGTATTTTTTTAAGCATTTTGTAATTTATTTTTCAACAATTTAAAAGCATAAAAAAATTATAAACACTAAAAAAAACAAATAGAATTACAATATCTCTATCTTTTAGATTCATCTTCTCTTCGAATAACGATTTTAATACAAATTTTACAAATTAAAATTAAAATAATAAATCCTAGAAGGTGATGATAGACCGCCATCTAATTATATGAAAAATCTAGATATATATTCTAACCTCTAGGCAACCATAACCGGCAAAATTATTTAATATAATTAAAAGATAAATTTAATTAACCATAATTAATTAATAAACATTTACTGTATAATCTCATGATAATATATAATTATATAGAAACCCTACAGTGTCAGCTCTCTAAAAAATATAATTCAAGCATAGGAGAGATTAAGATCACAAAATTTTTGTAAATAGCATGATCACAAACCCTAAAATCAACAAAAACCATGTCTTTCATACCAATTGTTGGAAAACATGAACGCAACAAAATTTTAAAAATTTTTAAATCAAAGTGTTTTCCAAGTAGCAAGTTTGTCATGCTAGGTACATATATTGATAATAGATCTAACATACCTCTTTTGTAGACCAAAAAACTGTAAAAATTACAACTAGAGACGAACATCTCTTTTTTTGATGTCCTAAAGTGAAGGAAGTCATTCAAGTGGACAACATAATGCAGGAGGTGTTCAAGCCTTTCAAGGAATACTTAGGAACCCCGTTTGATTTCTAAAGCTCTACTAGGGGAGATCTTTTCAATTTACCTTGTTGTTTCAGAACATGCATTGAGCTTGATTTTGATTCAAGAAGAGAAGAAAGTCCAGCTTCTAGTGTGCCACATAAGCAAGCGTCTTCTTGTCATTGAAACAAGATAACTGGGATGGAGAAGGTAGCATGAGCATTAATTGTGTCATCAAAGAACTTAAAGCAATACTTCTTAGAGCACAAGATTGTAGTCTTAACCAATTATCCATTGAGACAAGTATTGTCAAATCTGGAAGCATTATATTAGCTATTGAAGTGACCGGCCAAGCTCAGTCTAGTTCAACATCGAGTATAAGCCTTGCAATGCAATCAAGGGTCAGGGATCGACTAGACAAAGCCATAATAGATGTGGGTGAATAACCGCTAAAATGAAAGCTATATGTCGATGACTCTTCCAACAAAAATGGATCTAGGGTAGGGCTAATTCTAATTAGATTAGAAAATCACAAGATTCCTATGATGATGAGGTAGGTTTAGAGCCAACAAAGCTGAGTAGTTGGCAATTATCATAGGACTTAGGCTCACCCACCACATGGAGGTTGACCTATTGGCCATCTACAACGACTCTCAGCTTCTAATAAATCTTTTTGAAGATAAGTATGAAAAAAAAGAAAATATGATTTCTCACTTAAGAAGGGTGAAGGAAGAGCGCTCAAAATTCCAAATGAATAAAATCCAGTATGTTCCACGTCTTGAGAACAATAACTTTGATGCTTTAGATTGACTTGCAACATCAAAGGATTTTGAACTTCTTAAGGTCATTCCCATGGAGGTACATCCCAACAATTACATAAGAAGAGACGAAAGAGATCATGCCTATCCTACAAAGGGATAATTGGATGACCCCTATTATCAAATATTTGGTAAATGAAGAGTTACCCTCTAATCCAACGAGGGAAAGAGAATACTTTATAGTTGAGCTTGAAATCTAATGCATGATGGGGTCCTATATCATGAAGGTAACTCTTCTTCTGTGTTTCGACGCCTACAAAGAAGAAGCTCAGTAGGTTCTAAAGGAAATTCATGAAGGCCTATGTGGAAACCACCTTAAGGGCAATTACTGGCATTCAAAATGCTTAGAATAGGGTGCTATCAGTTGAACCTTAAGAGAGATGCAATGGAGTTCATGCAAAAACCTTGGTATGTGTCATCGTGTGCCATAGTGCCTAGAACTTCAATGGAGAATCTGACATATATCTTAAACTTGTGGCTGTTTGTAAAATAGGGTATTGACATCATTGTATCATTCATCGTAGCATTGAAAGGATTCAAGTTTGGCATAGTAGCTATGATGCTCAGAATTCTCACATACTCATTGGCGAATGCATTACATAATTTTATGATGATATGCATATGATTTATATGTTGATTATTCGTTTAAAATGCATCATCATATTGATAGCGTGCATTAAATATTATATTATGTATAATATATTGTAATATGACAAGTTTCTTGAAGGTGGATTTGGTAAGTGTTCTGATGGAATGAAAGTTGTAATAATGATGTTTAGGGATTACAATGGATTTAATAGATAAAGGAGCTTAATTATAGCTATAAGGTGCAAAATTAGAGGAAAACGATCACTTTTGACCTAAATGAAGAGTTTTAGTATAAGTTTTGTTAACAAAAATGATCCATTAATGATGTGAGATCTCTTATGATGATGATAGATAGCTATGAAAACAATAATGAGTGGAAGACATGAGTTTCATACAAGTTTCTTATTTAGAATGCTCTAGAAAAACCAAAATTATAAAATTTTCGATATTCGGATTTTTGAATCATGATTAGGGTATTTGTCAGGTTGTAAGTGGCTTGAGATTTTTTTTTTTTTTTTTTTATGTTTGATAATTTATAGAATAGTTCTAGAGGAATAGACAATGTTTTGATAACAAATGGTTAAGAACTCAAAGATGGAGTTTGTAGTGTACTGAAATTTTAGTGTGAGCATATGCACCGAATTTGGTAGGCGAAATGATTAGCCACGACGTAATTTATACTTGAGTCTTTGTACAAATGTTTAACACCTCATTAAAGAGGTGAGTATATAGAAATAAGGATAGTAAGCAAGCCAAGGTGAAACCACTTCATGGTGAAGTAATTTAAGGTGTGTTCTTAGTTGTTTAAAAAGCTTATAAGCAACTAGGTACCATTTTTAGAACTAAGAACTCTAAGTCCAACTCTCCAAGCTCTGAAACTTCATTTCCCATATATGTTTTGATAGAAAACAAAATTCCATGGTGGTTTGTCAAGTTTTGGTGCCAAATTGCAAGAAAAACCTAACCGGGTCAAGGTAAGGGGCTGTTTCGATTTACAAGTTGTTTGGTGTTAGTTCAAGAGGTTTTCCTTTGAGTTTTGATGAGATATTTGAACCCAATAACCTCTAATATGTTAGGAACATCTCCACAAAAGGGTTTAAGTAAATTCAATTAGGAAATGGTGGTTTCAAGTTCATTTTTGGTGGCTATAAAAAATTAGGTAAATTTTCAAAGTGTTTCATGTAACGCCTCCCTTTTCGGACGTCACAGATATCGTTACATTCATTCATTAAACCATTAATTAAAGCAAAACTAATATAAATTATAGCATGTATTTGAAATCATAGTTTGGAAAAGCATACTCAGGATCCGTACATACATATATATATATATTTTAATACAATTCACGAGAAATTATAAATTACTTATTTATAACCATTCGCTTTTCCATAAACATCCTGAAAATAGTTTGCTAATATCATTGAAAATTAAATTAACCTTTGAAAACAAAAATAAAATTCTTTGAACACATTTCGGCAGGCTGAACTTTGGATTTCGGCAGGCCAAAGGTCATCCATCGGCAGGTCGCCCGAGTCTTTGCAAAATGAAATTTTAAAATCAACAAGATCGGCAGGCCGATACTTGGCAATCGGCAGGCTGATTAAAGATCTTCGGCAGTCCAACCAATAATGGTCGGCAGGCCAAAGTGTTATAAAAAAAATTATTTTAAAACAAGTTTTAAAGTTTCAAATGCGGAAGAAAATTTTTAAAATAATTAAAGTCCATCAAATAAACATTCTCAAAATTATAAAACATATCCTTAAAATTCAAAAAAAAAAAAAAAAAAAACATACTCAGAATCGTAAATCAAGGATTATTTCATTAAAATCTTTTTCTTTGGTGTTTTTCCATTTCCAAATCATCTTGCTTAGCTCACACGCCCGTCAGTGTCCTCTGCCTACTTCAAAACTTTCTTACCCTTATCTGCAACATGATTTAAAACTTGAATAAGCTAATGCTTAGTAAGTACATTGTAATTCTCACAACTTAAAGACATTTCATGAACATCAACAACTTCATCATTATCATCATCATAATAGTGCACTAGTCACATTTTCATAGGAACATATCTTTCATTACATCAACCATATTAAAACTTATTCGTTTTATCTTAAGGGCCCAAGTGTTGCACCATGACATCATCATCATAGGCGCGCCGTCATGAGAGGAGAGGGGTAGCTAATCCCAAACCAAACATGACACATAACTTAACATAACATAATATAACATAACATATCATTGGATGTGCAACACTTATTTAGGTGATACATATATACATACTTATACTTTCATGCTTTGAAAAACATTATCATCCAAAACATGCATAAGCTTTCATAATAATACTTCATAAAAAATCATCATGAGAAAATCATCATAAAAC
>CAMOHE010055868.1:11062-30311 GCA_946598075.1 Artocarpus hirsutus
CAATAATAATAAAAATATAATTATATAATATCAATATGAATAGTATAACATTAATATTCATAGTAATATCAATATCAAATTATATTAATACTATTATAATAATTATAAATATAAAACATAACAAAATATGTTTAATATTTTTTATAACAATATTTTGATTTAATATTAATATTAATATAAATAATAATATATTATTAAGAATTATATTTTTATTATTATTTATATTTATATCAATATATTATATATTATGTATAACATTTTAATATTAACGTATTATTAAATAATACTTTTATGATTATTATAAATTAATATTTTTATGTAATATAAATATAGTAGCATATATAACATAAAATAATAATTATTTAATAATAATGATAATATTATTATTAATATTCATAGTAGTATTAATGTTATATTTTATATAATATTATTTTATTATTTATATTTATATTTGTATTATTATTTAATATTAGTACCTATACATTATATTGATATATTTAATGTTAATACGACAAATTATTTTTGTCAATTTTACAAGAATCCTATGTATAACCAAACAAAATAATATATTATTCTTAGGAATCTAATAAAAGATTTTTATGTACAATCAAATATGATAATTTTGGTTTCTTGGATATCATATTACCTGTTATCATCTTTTCGAAAATATGATTCCTACTGATTATTGTTTACCAAACACCCCTTAAAGGATATGATGAATGCAATATTTATAAGCTATGGGTTATCTTAGAACATGTGGGACGAAGTCATCCTACCATCAAATTATCTTTTAAATGAGGTGCTACAAAAGAAAGGAAATAAAACCCCATATGAGCTATGGAAAGGAAGACAACCTTTATATAAATTGTTGTGAATTTCGGGATGTCTTGCCAAATCGGCTATGCTTGGACCAAAGAAGGTCAAAATAGGTATGAAAACTATTGATTGCATTTTTATAGACTATGCATATAACAATAGTGCTTTTCGGTTTCTTGTGCAAAAGTCAAAAATCCCAAACATACACAAAACATGATAATAGAATCAAGAAATGCAATATACTTTAAACATGTATTTCCATGTAAGTCCAAAGAGGGATCAAGTTTATCTAAATGAACACTTGATATTATAAATAATAAAAGTCACTACTAGGACCAAGAACTGAAATTTGAGGTTGAACCTAAACATATCAAGAGAGTAAACACAAAAAAATCTTTTGGTCTAGATTTTTAACAATTTGGTAAAAGGTCAACCTCAACGCTTTAAGGAAGCTATGAATTCTTTTGAAGGCCCTTTGTGGAAAGAGGCCATTAAGAGTAAAATTGATTCCATTCTGTAAAATCATACTTGGGAACTAGTAGATCTCCTTCTAGGATGTAAAGCATGAGTTACAAATGGATTTTCAAGAGGAAACTAAAAGCAGATAGATCAATTGATAAGTATAAGGCAGGCTTGTAAATTAAATGATACAAGCAACGGGAGGGTCTTGATTACTTTGACACGTATTCTCTTGTGATGAGAATAAATTCCATTTGAATGATTATCATAATTAATGCTTTGCAAAATCTCAAAACACATGAAATAGATGTGAAAACTACCTTTCTTAATGGAGATTTAGATGAAAAAATCTATATGGAGAAACCTAAAGGTTTTTCTACACTAGGACAAGAAAAAAAAGTGTGTAATTGATGAAGTCTTTGTATGGCTTGAAACAAGCACTAAAACAATGACATAAGAAATTTGATAGGGCCATGATGGAGAATGGTTTTGAAATCAATAAATGTGACAAATGTGTCTATAGCAAGGATACAGAAAATAACTATGTGATCTTATGTCCTTATGTAGATAACATGGCCATTGTTAGTAGCAACGGTAGAATGATCAAGTCTATCAATGATCTATTAAATTCAAGATCTGACATGAATGATATGGGACTAACTGATGTGATATTAGGAATTAAAATCTTTAGAATATAAGAAGGTCTCCTTCTATGTCAGTCGTGCTATATAGACAAAATACTGGAGAAATTCAGTAAAGATGATTCTGGTAAAGCCGGAACATCGATAGACACAAGTCTACAATTGTGCAATAACAAAGATGAAAGTGTTTCTCAAGTAGAGTATTGTAGAGCGATAAGAACTATAATGTACTTAATGAGTTATACAATACTAGATATAACTTACATAGTTAGTAAACTGAGTAGATACATGAGTAATTTGGGAGCTGACTATTGGAAAGTAATAATAAGAACACTAAGATACTTATAGTATACTTGTAATTATAAGTTGCATTATACTAAAATCCTGTTGTTCTATAAGGATACAGTGATACGAACAAGATATATGATATTAAATACTAAAAGTCAACAAGTGGCTATTTATTCACACTAAGAGGTGTAGTTGTGTTATGAAAATCCTCCAAGTAGATAGTTATTGCTAGATTCCTAATGGAATATAAGTTTATTGCTTTAGATAAATGCAATGAAGAGGTAGAATGGCTATGCCATTTCTTAAAGGATACTCCAAGCTGGCCTAAGCTTGTGCCGTCAAAATGTATATATTGTGACAGTTATTTAGCAATTGGAAAGGCACTAAACAACATGCACAATTCTAAGTCTATTTTCAGCTGGGATTATCTCTATTGACTATATCATGTCAAGGATAACATTGCAGATCTACTTCAAAATGGTTAAATAGAGACTTGATTGAAAAATTATCCAAAAGAGTGATACTAAAACCCATTAAATAACTAGTCGATACAATGAAAACTCGACCTAGTTGACTGGAGATCCCAAGATGTAGATTTAAAGGAACAACTTAGTTGTAAAAACTATTTGAAATCGCTGTAGTGGTTATCCCTTGTCCATTCCTATGATGAAAATAGTGAAACCTGTAGGGATAAGGTTAAGCTATGCTTTTAATGATTCCTAGGTGTCGGAATTTCTTGGATAAGAAAGCACCAATGTGGGAGAGAAGTGGGGTCACTTCAATTATGTATTATATAAGACTCAGTTCTATAGAAACTCTTGCAGAACTAGTGACACAGACACCGTTAAATCCTTAAGCACTGGCGGTGAAGGACCAATATGTTTAAAGAAATTCTGTGGAACACGAACCTTGGCTTTTCCTTCATTTCAATATCATTTGTCTTTCTATTTTTATTATGCTTATTGTAATTCTCGTATTGCATAATTTTCATTATAATTATCGTTCATATTTTGAGCTCTTTGTTCGTCTATTATTCTACACTGCTAACATATACAAATATCTTATTTATGGTGATTTTTGAATTTTGCTAGTTTGTTAATGCATTTGGAATTCTCTACCCACCATGTAAAATTTTGATATAATAATAGAAATAAAAATAAAGGTAAATAATGGAATCCTTTTTTTTTTAAATAATGTTCATCCCTCTTTTCTTTTTCCCTATTTTAGTTTGTCATGATATTAACAAATAACAAAGTTTCATCTATTTAGTTGGATTAGTTTACATTCTAAGGTTGATTACAATGTTTCTGCCAGACTCTCTAGGTACTATGTTTTCGTTTGTATTTTAAACTCCTAGCTTTTGATTGAAGAACCCATTTGGAAAATCTTTTGCTTCTGCTTTTGGACAGTTGAAAAACAAAAAAAAGCAAAAGCCTAGACTTTTAGTTACTATTTTACTGTTGTACTTTACAAGTGCTTCTTATTTCAAAAGTACTTTTCTTTTGGCATGACAATTTCAATAACCAGGATATGTCCATCATACCCATAATTGAAATAATTGGAGCATATGTATCTATTTGTCATAAATTGATTTTCAAAGACCCAAAAAAATAAATTTCTTCATGCAAATGTAAAATAAATAAATTAAATTATATAACATGATTGTTATAATTGTTGGAAAAATGATATGCAATAGAATTTTAAAATCTTTAAATTAGAGTATTTTCTAAAACACAAGTTTGACATGCTAAATGCATGAATTAATAATAGATCTTATTAACCTCTTTTGTATATAGAACTAGGCTCGAATCCATGTAGAAAAGATTGTTCCAGAAGTGCCTCAACCAATTGGTCTTCTTTGCTATTCTCTATCCATGATCGGAGTATGGGTGGTCACACATTGTACTACTTTTCCTTCAGTGACTCTCCTGCTAACCACTTG
Organism: Artocarpus hirsutus; assembly: GCA_946598075.1. Classification (NCBI taxonomy): domain Eukaryota; kingdom Viridiplantae; phylum Streptophyta; class Magnoliopsida; order Rosales; family Moraceae; genus Artocarpus; species Artocarpus hirsutus. The sequence goes on from CAMOHE010055868.1 coordinate 15,209, forward strand.
AGAAGACCTAGAGCTAAGGCTCTTGATGTTGAACAATAGCACTTAGGGAGTTTAAGAGTTTCTGAAACTAGAGTACTCACTCTATGCTTTTCAATTGATCTAAATTACTAAGAAAACTCACTCCTTATTTATAACAGTTGAATTTGGGGTTACGCCATATCAGATTAGGCTTCAAAATTCAAGTCAAGATCAACTTCTGAAGAAAAACGTGTCTAAAACATGTATACAGATTATTGCAAGGTTGGTAGAGATCGGCCTGCTGAACTTACTCCATTGGTAAGCCTAAGTTTACATTGACCTGCCGAACTTATGATAATCTTGATCCATGAGAATATTTTATTTTTCACCTGAGATTTTTAGATAGAGCCTTTGTTTTAACTCAAATAACCTCATAGAGAAGTTATTTGATTAAAACAATCATACCTAGACAATCTTATAGAAAATAAAATATTATCCAAATAATTCAACATGTTTATCCTGAATTAATTTACAAAATTAATTCAACCTATAAACTAACACGAATTATTAAATCCAATCTTATTGAATTTTAGCCAATCTAATAATTTAACATCAATCTATGTAGGAAAAACATGCTGTATCGTTACAGGATTTATAATGAGCAAGCAAAGGGGACCTGATAGACATATAGTTCAAGCTCCTATAATTATAAAATACAATATCCTAGATACATATTTTAAAATTATCAACTTTAATGCTACTTTACTAAAAGCTTAGAGTTACACTCTTGAACTATATAAAATTACAAAGCTTCAATAAGCTAACTGTTCATGACATATCATAATGTGCTACATCCTGATAGGATATTCATAATCAACTTAAGGATAAATTTTGTTTCACCTTTTCGATTATTTTATCTTATGTTCCATTATCACACCATCAGAATGCTTACTATTCATAGATAGTATACCATTTGGTTATACCTATGTATCCAAATGGTTGAATGCTTCAGTCTTCCAATTATAGGATAATGCATACAAGAAAATATCATTAACTCTACAAAAAGAGCTATAGACTCTATATCTATGAATAACAAGTCCACATGAATCAAGAGTCATGTATCTAACTTACTAGTATGCAAACTATCATAAAGTCAAGATGTCACCCTTTAGTACATTAAAAGACATAAGTCAAGAATACGAGCTCATTAGTCATTTTAGGATTAAGACACAACACATATGATTGTCTAAAGTGAATCAATTTCCATAAATAGAATTATTAACCAAATCAATTCAACTTTTATATCCCAATTCAAGATATCTCACCTATAACAATGCACCAATGTTTCTACTCGTGGGTCCCACTCGATGACCAAGACAAGCCATCTTCCGTTAGGAATATAGACAACATAACAATCTTAGCATGCATAAAGTGTCCAACTTTATTTCCTCAACTGCGAATTTTATTATTTAGACTATCACTTTTAAGATTCATATCTTCTGCATAATCTGTCCATCATATGCACGATTCTTAAAGGCTTAGACTGACAATCTCAGACTCATGTTTGCTTATCATATATTCAATAGAAATGAACATAAAGAGGACAACATTTGGTATAATAAATAAACTCTTTATTGATAAAATATCTCCAAAAACATATTACGACATTTTACTCCTTAGGGCACTATGTTTAACAAGCTCAGCCTTGCATTAAGTGAGTAAATATGACATAAGTCGCATTCCCATAGCCTGCACATGCTTCTCAAAAACTTTCCTAGTTACTGTCTTCATGAAAAGATTAACTAAATTGTCCTCAAATGCGATTTTCCATACTGCAACATGCCTGTCTTCAATGAAGTCCTTTATCACATGATACTTCCAATGAATGTGCTTATTCTTCTTGTGAAACCTTGGTTCCTTAGCATTAGCTATTGCTACAGTTTATCACAATACAGCGATACCACCTTATCCATACCAAGAACTACCTTAAGATCCCTAAGGAACTTACGGAGCCACATTGCTTCTTTCGAAGCATCACTAGTCGCCATATACTCGGCTTTCATCATTGAATTTGAAGTGCAATCCTGCTTGACACTTCTCCAAACAATGGCACCGCCTCCTAGAGTAAACACAGAACTAGAAGTTGATCTTCTCGAATTTAGACAGGATTAAAAATCTAAATCAGTGTATCCTAGAGGTGTTAGATCCTTACCCGAATGCACAAGTATACGCCTTCGAGTCCTTCTCAGGTACTTGAAAATATACTTGACTACAACCCAATGGTTCGGTCCTAGATCTGACTAAAATCGTCTTACTTTTCCAACTGCATAACAAATGTCCTATCATGTGCAAAGCACAGCATACATGAGACTATCAACTGCCAAAGTATAAGGCACCTTCTTCATGTATTCTCTTTCTTCATCAGACTTTGGTGAGTCTTTCTTAGAAAGAGCAATGCCAGACCTAGATGGTTGTCCACCTTTCTTCAAATTCTGCATTGTATACTTCTCGAGAATTTTATGTATATATGCTACTTGGGATAAATCTATCATTTTGTTCTTCCTATCTTGAAAGATTTGGATCCTGAGAACATAATTAGCTTCACCCAAGTCTTTCATGTCAAATTGCTTAGTTAACCATAATTTGATTGAAGACAATACCCCAACGTTATTGCAATTGGCAAAATGTCATCTACATAGAGCAGTAGAAAAACACCCTTCCCATCTTTAATGTGTTTGTAAACATATGGTTTGTTCACGTTTTGTTTGAATCCACAGTTCTTGATCACCTAATCTAATCTTAATGTTCCAAGAATGAGAAGCCTGCTTAAATCCATAAATTGACTTTAGCAGCTTACATACCTTACTCTCTTGACCCTTAGTCTTGAACTTGTCTGGCTGCACCATATATATGGAATCATCAAGATAGCCATTCAAAATGGCCATCTTGACATCGATTTGCCAAATCTTATAATCAAGAGTTGTAACTATGGATAAGAGAATGCAAATGGACTTAAGCATGGCTACAGGCGAAAAGATTCCCTCATAATCGATTCCTTCCTTTTCTGTGTATCCCTTAGCTACTAAGCTAGCCTTATAGGTTTTGAATTTCCTATTTGCTCCTCTCTTTCTCTTATAGATCCACTTACACCCTATGAGTTTTACCCCTTTGGGAAGATCCACAAGTTCCTAAACCTAGTCACTCCCCATAGACTTGATTTCAGTGTTCATGGCTTTTGTCCTGAGGTTTGAATCAACGTCCTCCATAGCCTCTATATAAGTGTAAGGATCCTTATCATATTCAACCGGTTTAGCCAAATATGCTTTACCATTGAACATATACCTCTCAGGTTGGCGCCTGATCCTCCCACTACGCTGAAGGCCCTTAAGTTATTGTTTTGTTGGTTTTTCTATGTTGATTGGATTGGTTTCAACTAGACCCAGAGTGATAGAATCACTCGCCAATTCCTCAAATACCACTTTACTTTGAGGCTTAAAGTCATTCATATAACTTTCTTCGAGGAATGTTGCATTGTTGAAATGAGGACTTTATTTTCTTTTGGATTATAAAAATAACACCATTGAGTCCCTTTTGGATATCCTACAAAAACACAAACTTCTGAACATGCATCCATATTGTTTGCTATGTGAATATGGTCTAAGGATGTCTTCCTACCTATTCACAGCTCATGAAGAGTTTTAGGAACCTATTTTGAAGGCACATTATTCAAAGATAACATGCTATTTATAGTGCATATCTCCAAAAAGATAAAGGTAACATTGAATAACTCATTATAGATCTAACCATGTCTAACAAAGTCCTATTTCTTCTCTCAGCTATGCTATTTTGCTGCGGAGTCCCTGGCATAGTCAAATGGGACATAATCCCATTCTCTAGGAAGTGTCCCAATAATTGATCAGAGATTTATTCACCACCTCAATCAAATAGAAGTGCTTTTATGGGTTTGCCTAATTGCTTTTCTGCTTTAGTCCGAAACTCCCTGAAATTGTCAAAAGTTTCACTTTTCTGATGCATTAGGTAAACATACCCATATCTTTAGTAATTATTAATAAAAGTGACAAAGTACTCATAATCTCCATGTGTCCTAATGTTCATGAGACTATAAGCATCACTATGCATAAGTTCTAGAACCCCTTTAGCCCTACTGCCCTTGGATCCAAATAGTCTTTAGGTCATTTTGGCCTCCAAACAGGATTCATATTATGGTATAGATTCCACCTCTAAGTGACTTAAAAGTCCATCCTTTACCAACCTTTGAATTCTATTCAGACCAATATAGCCTAATCATAAATGCTAAAGATAAGCCTTGTTAGATTGAGAAGTCATAAGTCTTTTAGAGTTATTATGATTAACCTCAATGTTCAATAGTATGTCCATCTTAGGTTTGATAAAATAGAGATTGTTTTACATCTATCCCTCATAGATAAAAGATTTATTTTTACGTATCACCACTTTATTACTAAAAGATATTGAAAAAGAGTCTTTAGAAAAACAAGCTACAGATATGAAATTCCTTTTAAGTCTATGAACACAAAAACAATCTTTCAAAACTAAAATCTTATAATTATTAAAATAAAGATGGACATCTCCCACTGCTTCAACTAACACCAAGGATCCATCACCCATCCATAATGTTAAGTCCTACACAAACATGATTAGTTGCTCTAGAATCTATGACCCAAGTGTCACTTAATTCCTTAACTAAACAAGTTTCAATAACTAGAAGTTCACACTTACCTCCTTGAGAAAGGAAGTCCTTGCAATTCTTCTTAATGTGCCTAACTTTCCCACAGATAAGCGCTACAACTTCTTCGGGTTCTTTTTTTTCTTCTTCTTATTCTTGCCATTCGTCAGAACAGAAGATTTCCTAGTTTTAGCACTCTACTTCTTTCCATTCCTTAGGTTAGGATTGGAACTAGACATAGCCATCAAGTTAGCCTTACCACCATCAGGAGTTTCCTTGATCAGATTTTTGAACTCCTGTAACTGCTTCATCAACTCAGTCAAGGTCAGATCCTATTTATTGCTTAAATTATATGAAGCTTTAGATGGTATGAACTCCTAAGATTGACTCTCAAAAACCATAGTCATCAATGACTCAATATCAATATCAGCTCATGGGTTTGAGCCTCAATAAGGCAACCAATGACCAACATCATATGCTCCTTCATAGGAGTCCCTAGTCTTTGTTTATAGTTTAAGAGTTTCCGAAGAGCCTCTTATGGTTTTGTTAGGGCTTGGTCTCCAAATATGTCTTCAAGATTACCAAGATCTGCTTCGTAGTCTCATAATTTTCATGTTGAGCCTATAGCACGTTATTCATGCTAGCCATAACATAACAACGGGTTTGATCATTAGCAACTTTCTAGTGATCAAAAGCTTGGATTTACTCATTTGTGGAATCCCCGATAGATCTAGGAGGATGCAATGTTGTCAGCACAAATTTTAGTTTCTCAAAGGAAAGGACGATATTCAGGTTTCTTTTCCAATAATTGTAATTCTCACTAGTTAACATGTTTTTATTGAGTATCGATGATAAAGCATTTTAAGATATTTTAATCTCCAATAAAGATTCATATACCAAATATAAGCAAACATTCCATAACAATTTAGTAAGATAACACAAATAAGTAAACAAACAATTGTGTTTAAGTGTGTTTATGTGTTAAAACCTTGAAAAAAATCACAACCTTACAACGATAATTCCCAACTTAGAATCCAACAAGCCGCTTAGGGGAGACATACCAAATTTAATTAGGAACACAGATCTCCTCCGATTAATATATGCTATTCAAGACCCATCTAAACTAGCATATATTAATAATAATTTTCTTTAGCCATTAATTTCATTAATAGAGCTCATAGGGGAGGTTAATAATAAAATTAATCTTGAGTATATAACCATCGTTTCAACTTTTTTATCCATGATTTATAATTATCATCTAAGGGTGTGCAATGATAAATCATGCTAACATAAATTATCTTTTCTGAGATCTAACCCGGTACATGATGAAATCCCTTCCTAGGGGTCGGAACCTTCATATGCTACCTATGGACCAATGATAGAGGCCGTAGGTACTCTCGTCAAAAACCTTCTCTGACTCAATATTTTAAAAGTTAATGTTTTATATTGATATGCATGAACAATTTTTAATGAGTGGTACTCCCTATTCTACTTCGCACGTTATCAACATACATAGAAAATCATATTATAATGCAGACATGCAAAGCAACATGCAAAGCCACAAGCAAAATAATAATTAAATAGCTATAATATCACAGTTCTATCCTAGAGAAAAGAAAACAAAGATTACAAAAGATCAATCAAAATATATTATCGATTCTTTATCTTGTATCTTCAAGTTGTGTCCTTCTTCATATAGCATCTTTAATTCTTCAATCCCTCATAGATCAAAAGTTTTATTTTTCTAGTCATCATAAATTTCATGTTTGTTAGAATTTTCTAAAAAATAAAATCAAAAACTGCATCAAAAAATGCACCTTGTTTGGAAAACATTCTACTCTTTGCCTGTGTGCCAAACTACATGTTCAGCCTACCGGTCTGACCATCCGCTTGCCAAACTTGAGGGTTCAGCCTATCGACCAAGCTAAAAAAATTCTACCTCGTTGCCGGCTACGATCATCGACTTATCGACCTAAAGGGTTTGGCATGTCGATTAAGCTCAACTTAACATTTTTCCAAAAAACAATTTTTTAGGCAGTTTTTCAATCTTATTTTCAATAATTAAAAAATATAAAAATTTAGAAAAACAAACAAATAATAAAACTCCTATCATCACCATCTTCTAGATCCGTCTTCACTTCGAATGATTATTGAATTACAAAATTGTACAAATTTAAAATTAAAATAATAATTCCTAGATGGTGATAATAGACTGTCATCTAATTACATGAAAAACCTAGATAGATACTTTAGCCTCTAAGGAACTATAATGGGCACAAATTAGTTAATTAATTAATAATTAAATAAAAATTTAATCAACTATAATTAATTAATAAATATTCACCCTATAATCTCATGACAACATTTAATTATATAGAAACCATAGAGTGCCAACTCCCTAAAAAATTAAATTCAAGCATACGAAAGCATAATATCACATAATTCATGTATATAGCATTATCACAAACCCAAAAATCAACTTCAAGCATACGAGAGTATAATATCACATAATTCATATATATATCATGATCACAAACCCAAAAATCAGCATCAAACTAGGCTTTCATACCAATTGTTAGAAAAACAGTATGTAGCGAAATTTTAAAATTTTTAAATAAGAGTATTTTCCTAAACGTAGGTTTAACATGCTAAATAGATGAATTAATAATAATCTTACTAACCTCTTTTGTATATCGAAGTGAGCTCAAATCTGTGTAAAGAAGAACGTTCCTAAAAAGTCTCAACCAACTGATCTTCTTTTCTCTTCTATATCCATGATCGAAGTGTAGCTGTCAAACGTTGTTTAGCTTTTCCTCCGATGACTCTTCTTCTAGCCACTTAAGAAGACCTAGAGCTAAGGTTCTTGATGTTGAACAATAGCTCTCAGAAATTTTAAGAGTTTCTCAAACTAGAGCACTCACTCGAGGCTTCTCAACTGATCCAAATAATTGAGAAAACTCACCTTTATTTATAGTGGTCGAATTTGGAGTTAAGCTTTACCAGGTTAGGCCTCAAAATTTGAGTCTGGATCAACTTAGGATGAAAAATGCTTCTAAAATGCATACATAGATTATCGTAGGATCGGCAAGCTGATTTAGGAGATTGTCCAGCCAAACTTACTCTATCGACAGGCTGAAGTTTATCGCTGGCCTATTAAACTTATGATAATCTTAATCCACAAAAAATTTCTTATTTTCACCCGAGATTGATAGATAGAGCCTCAGGTTTAATTCATATAACCCAATAGAGAATTTAACTGATTAAAACCTTCAAATCCATATAATCCATCGAAAATGAAATATTATCCAAATAATTCAACATGTTTATCTTGAATTAATTTACAAAATTAATTCCACCAATAAACGAACATGAATTATTAAATCCAATCTTATTGAATTTCAGTCAATCTAATAATTTAACATAAGTCATCAATATGCAGGAAAAACATGCCATATTATTACAAGGTTATAATGAGCTAGCAAAGGGGACTCGAAGGACATATATAATTAAAGCTCCTATAACTATAAAATACAATATCCTAGATACATATTTTATAATCATCAACTTTAACGCTATTCCATTAAAAGCTTAGAGTTGCATAATGTATTACATACCCATAGGATATTCATACTCGGCTTAAGGATAAATTTTGTTTCACCTTCTGGATTATTTTTATCTTATGTTTTATTATCATACTATTGGAATACTTACTATCCATAGATTGTACACTATTTAGTTACACCTATGTATCCAAATGGTTGAGCACTCTAATCTTCTAATTATAAGATAATGCATATAAGAGAATATTATTAACTCTACAAAAAGAGCTATGCATTTTATATATATGAATAACAAGTCTACATGAATCAAGAGTCATGTCTTTAATGTATCGGTATGTGTACCATCATAAAGTGAGGATGTCACCCTTTGGCACATCAAAAGTCATAAGTCAAGAATACGGCCCATTAGTGATTTCAGGATTAAGGTACAACATATAGGATTGTCTAAAGTGTATTGATTTGTGCAAATAGAATTATTAACCAAATCAATTTAACTTTTATATCTTGATCTAATACATCATCACTTATGACAATGCACCAATGTCTCTACTCGCGGAGTCCCACTCTGATGACCAAGATAAGCCATCTCTCATTAAGGATGTAGACAACATAAAAATCTTAGCATTAATAAGGTGCCCAACTTTATTCCTTCAATTGTAGATCTTATGATTTAGTTGATTGCCTTAAGATTCATGTCTGCTGCATAATCTACCCATCATATGTATGATTCTTAAAGGTTTAGACCGACAGTCTCAAACTTTTGTTTGCTTATCATACATTCAACAGAAATGAGCATAAAGAGGACAATATTTGGTATAATAAATAAACTCTTTATTGATAAAATGTCTCTAAAAATATATTGCAACATTTTGCTTCTTAGGGTAGTATGTCTTACAATGATAAATCTCATAATATATGTAAAAGAAAAAAAATCTATCGAATGAGCTTCCTAGCGGTCCTATCACAAATAACTGCCATTTCACTCTCATATATCATGAGCTTGATGTTTGAAAATTTGTCATCTAGCACATAATTTTCTTGTTCATCAATAGAATAAAACTCTAAATAGGCAATTGCCTTCATCTTTATAAAATTATGTAGAGCTATAAAAGCAATCACAATTAGGGCTAATAATACAGGTTTCGATACAACAATAAGGCATGAACATGACATAATTTTTTTTGCATGTTAGTGTCAAAAAATTAAGCTACAGGTTATTTTCGTGTCAACTCGAAATTGACCCTTCAGAAAACAAGTTGTGTTCGTGACAACCCGCTTGAGACTAATTTTACTCATAGCTTATTAGTCAATTTTTTTTATAAATATTTTGCCTCAGTATATATAGTATCAATAAATTGATACTAAATTATATGTGTTTATCATATGGAAGTGATTTAATTTTCAAAAAATATGTGTTTTACGTAATTTTAGTGCATGAATTATAAAATTAAAGATAAAATGTCATGGGTTGATTTTGGATTATAGGTTAATTTTAGGTTACGGGTTGATTGAGGGTCACATGTTACTTATGTCACGGGTTAGAGCAGGTCATGTTCGTATCAACACAAATTAAGGTGGATCGTGTTGGTGTCAAGATTTCTCAACCAATTCGCATCACAGGTCACATTATTGTTGAAATACTGAGCTATTTTCTATATGTTTAAGCCTCAACCAGGTATGAACATGACCTACGGACATGAATTACCACACCTAATCAAAATAGCTATTTGCTTATCTATCCTATAATTAGGCATACATTCTAAAATTCCCCGTTATGCTTTTTATACGCTGAAAATATGCTCAATAATACTTCATAATGATGAATGCATGTAGTTAAAACTTTTCTAAAGCCTGCAGATTGCGCACCACCATGAAATTGTGGAAGACAATATTGATCTTTATGATGTGGAGCTAAATATCCCATCATATTTGGATATCTTCCACCAACTAAGTAGTATTTATCTTCAATACCAAGTTTAAATATTAAATAATAGTACTCTATATATTGGTCTCACAATAAGATCATAAAGAATATAAATTTGGATTTATATAACACATACCATTTGGTGGTTTATGAAATTTTACATCTTTATTTCTCTTTGACTCTAAAAATATTCGTATATAATGTGTAGGTCCTTCCCATCCTAGCCATACAAATGTGAAAAGCATGTTCAATCTACAAACTACCATTATATTTTGAGTAAGAAATTCTTTTCCTCCAATATATGGAATTTGCTCATCCACAAAGAGTGATACATGAACTTATGTTTCATGATCTATAAATTCAATGCAATCCTATCAATAACAAAAGGAAAAAACACAAGACCAATTATGTACTATAAGCTTAAAATAAAAGTTAAAACTCTACTCAAAAAATTATCTTAAAGTATGGCCAATATTTGGATTTTGTTGAATGTAATGCGAGTCTTCGTTGTAATTTTCTTATGACTTGATTTTATCAATAGTAAGCATAGTTATTTTTCCAACACAATTCAAAAATGTCTACTCATTGTTTCACCGGAATGAAAATTTTCTTGAATCATTCTATTGCCAATGTCATGGACTAAGATTAATAAAAACATGCCTACTGCCACTTCTAAATATGTTTCCTTATTAGAGGTTAACCCATAACCTCTTAAGCTATCACATAGTTTTAAAAATATGCTTTTTCATTGGAACATCTCATGACAACAAATATCATTTCCTTCAAGTATCTCCAGCATGAACATCCATCTAGTATGTGGGGAATTTCTACACTCACTACAACAAATTTTTAATTATACGACCTTTATTTAAAGACCGTTTCTCAAAAACCATTGTGTTAAAGAGAAAAAAAGAGGTGTGTTATGCCTGCGAAGACGAAAACCATCATGGAATGGGGCAGGAGCTACCACAATGGTTTTTTAAAAAACTGCCGTGATAGCTTCGCCTTATTACACAACGGTTTTTTAAAAAAACGGTCGTGGTAGCTTACTTAAAACCCCTTTTCCCAGCTCGACATTTAGACACAATTCAAAAACTTACTTCTCAAATACGAACACAAACTCATTCGAATCAGCTGCCACCATGCCTCTTCACCTCCATACTCTTTAATCTCTATCCAAATTATAACTTTTTGTTAAAAATTGATAAATTGTTGTTGATTTTGTTGTATAATTAATCCAAAATTGACAAATAGTTGTTGATTTTGTGAAATTTGTATTGTAGATCATAGGTATGATTTCACTACTATAAAATGTGGATTCCACGACGGTTATAAACCGTCGTGGAAAAATTCCACGATGGTTAAAAAATCATCATGGAAACTTCTATCGTGGAATAAGACTGAGTTTTCACGACGGTTTTGTATCGTCATGTAATAGGATAATTGGCGCTATAGATTGGTGGGAGGTCTCACCTTCCACGACAGTTTTCATCAAAAAACGTCGTGGAAGGAAGAGCTTCCACGATGGTTTTTGATGAAAACCATCGTGGAAGCTCGACCTTCTATGAAGGTTTTCAACAAAAAATGTCGTGAAAGAAGGAGCTTCTACCACGGTTTTTGATGAAAACCGTTGCGGAATCTTGACCTTCCACGACGGTTTTCATAAAAAACTATCGTGGAAGGTAAGCTTCCACCACGGTTTTCACCAAAAACCGTCGTGGAAGAAAGAGCTTCAACGACGGTTTTCATCAAAAACCGTCGTCAAAATTTGGTATTTTCTCAAAAAAAATTCTCCAATAATTTCTATTTCCTATGGGATTGCCAGTCTCGTGTGTTATCCATTTACATCAAGGCCCTAATTACATACAATAATTGCTATATATTAAAAATTGCATTGTATTTACAAGATCATTTTACATTTGAGCTATTTTGAGCACTTTGTTAATCTACTATGATGTCTCTAAAAAGCACAAACCTATTTACAAATTGTACCCACTCTAATCTAACTTCATGTATATCCGTATGTATATAAAAATATTTTTTCTTAAGGCTTGTATACCACTTGTAATAATATCCCGCATGAAACGTAGAATAAAAAAACCATATTCTATGTTTTCTTGTTGTCTTGGACACTTACGTTTAGAATATAATGGTCCGTTCGGTCGGTTTGTGACACCGGTTCCTGCTTGAAGCTTCCAATCGTTAAGCGTCCTAATAATATATCACGTTTAAATAATAAATAAATTAATAGACGATACAATTATGTGAGACTAAAAACAATTAATTTTATAAGACAACATTAATACTTACAATCTTGTGATTGATACGAAATCCTCATGTGGTGGGTGTCCGAGGGGGTCAAACCAATATATTTGGTCCTCCCATGGCAAAATAAGTCCCAACATCCGATGTTCTCCGACGTTGTATGGCAGGAAGAATAATTTCCCCCTCGATGCTTCAGCTAATAGGTGGAGGAGTGATGTGGCATGCTCTCTATAATCACTCTGTAGGTATCTTGCAGCACTTGAAACAATAGCCGGAGATATGAAGCCAAAATTTTGCGCCATGCCTTGAAGTTCACAATATTTTGCCAAAAAACTACAATAAAAAATATTACAGTGAATTATTTTATAACATCTTACAACTCTACATATAGTTTTAAAATACTGAAATAAGGTTGGAGTTATCACCTGAGGTATACGAGGATATGATTTGCCCTGATTTCTTCAAAGCTGACGAAGTCATAAATGTCTTCATACCCCACATAGATAGGCAAATCATTGCCAGTGACATTTACCGGTATCGGGCACAGAATGGTCTACCCATCGGGCATGAAAGAATGTGCGTATAGAGCCAACTGCATAAATTCTTGAGGTACTAAAGTGAAGTTAAATGCAGGCAGTTGCTCATTAGTAACGGTTTGTCCTTGGCATTGTTGAACCTCAAGTTATGATTCTCTTACTTTTAGAGAGCTTTTCTTTTTTTGCTGTTTCTTTCCACTTAGATCTTGGGGAACATGACTAGGTGCTCGACTTGTCTTTGTCAATGTGATGACTTCAACTAACCTCTTTGGCCATGCGACGAAGCTTCCTGCTGCTTCACCCATAGTTGTTGCTTCAAGTGTTGGAACAGGCAATTCAGCTGTTCTAACTCTGATGGTAGTGATGCTAACACGCATGTTCTCTTCCCCTAATAGTCATCCATGAGCTGTATCAGTTGGAAGGCTCTCCATCCATACCTTCCCAAGTGCAACAAGTGTACACCCATAATTAACTCTATCCTCAACGAAGAACCTACATTGTTCAGGCCCTTGACGAGGAGGTGACAATTGGACTTTTGGAGCTTCTGGAGCTTCTGCTACAGTATTGGGTGGGTTACAACTAGCTTTGAAGCTGTTGTGTTGTGAGATGCTATCATCCGTCGACTTAGCAAGTCCTTGGGAAATAAGCTCAGTCACAAGACTTCAGAGTTTTGCAATCTCCATCTGCATCTTCGACATTTGAGAATTCAATTTTGACAATCCTGGTTGGAGGTTGAAGTATTGAGACTGCTTCACATACTTTGATTGACCGTGAACACATCCTAAATGTTTTGGTTTTCCTAGTGCCTTCGTCAAAATGTCATCATTACCGACCGATTGGAAGCTCCCTTGACTTTGTTGTGTTGTGTATTCATCCTGTACAAGAACAACATAACCATGTTATTCAAGCAATCCTTCATCCACCCATAGTAAAATACAAATCAATTGTTCGTGTTCAGTAGACTTACAATCAAGTTGGAAATCTCTACTACTTTTGGATTCTTAAACTGGCCATCGGGACCATGAATGATTTTACCCACAACTCCTCCCGTGTTGGTTGCATGCCTGTCTTTGCAAACTGTGTTATGCTATGTTAGTAACATAGTAATGAAGCAATAATTGATATATGTAGTTTGAGTTAATTAGTAACGTATCATGGATTGCTCGAGCTCTCTATATCCCACTCGGCCAACCATAGAGTAGTATTCATTTTCTACTATTATTTTTCTTGCATTTGATGATAGCTGTTGGAAATCACTGGAACGTCGATACCTCACAAAAGCTTCCCAATCTTCATCGTTTATAGAAGGGTAGTAGTATGCTACCGTAGGAGGCCGTTTATATATATTTATATCCTCCTCCAAAATGGAAAGGTATGGCTGTACGAAGTTAACGTAGAGGTCGGATCTGAACCCCTTTGCTAATTCACTGCAAACCTTTAAAGCCCTTTTCCTATACCAATCCTCAACTGTGAAAGCTTTGTATATCTCTCTCCAAATTACATCTTTTACTTTATCTAAATCCTTAGACCTCCAATCTTTTATCCATATTGGAACGTGTTCTCGACTAAGGACTCCGATCCAACTGTTTAATTCATGACTGGGTGCGCCTTTCGGTTGGCCTTTTGAATCAAAAGTCACTTCAATTCTTAAACTTTTCTTTCTCATCCGATGAATTTTTTTCATTAATGTTGCCCTTCGCTCAAAGTCTACTTTTGGATCAAAATCTATTCGCCTTCGTGGCTTGCTGCGATGGTTTCCCTTGGTATATTGTGTTGTAGATGAAGTACAGCCTTTGTACTCCTTCTCGTACTGTTCACTATCGATTTCATGAGACATTGTACCTATGCAACGTATTCCAAAACTAACATATACATACTAATATCAATCACAAACTACACATATTCACATATTCACATACTAATATCACAAATTACACAATTTCACATAATTTCACATGTTAGACATATTGACATATTCACCACGAATTGCACAATTACTTTCCATCTTCACATATTCACAATTTGATATATTGACATAATTTCATGTAATCAAATCTTAACATATTCACAATTGCACAATCTCAATGACACTTTTCACATATTCATATAATTTCACTTATTACACATATTCAAAAGTTTACACATATTCACAATT
>CAMOHE010055873.1:0-26983 GCA_946598075.1 Artocarpus hirsutus
TCACATAATTTTAGTAAGTTGAAAATTCCACTTTTGCCAATAGCATCATCTTTTTGACTCATGCATGAAATTAATAAATCATAAACTCTTGGTTTAGCACATCAAATAATTATTTTTAATTATTTTAATGTACTATCATAACATTACATTATTACATGTTTCATAAATAAAGCACATTATTTTGTGCATTCACAACATTAATTATTTCTAAGGTCTTACGACTATTAAGACCTTTAAATTTACGTGTTAATAAATGCTAAACTTGTACTTTCTTAAGTACTTAGCTAAGTCATGAGGGAAAAACCCTCAATTAATCATAGTTATTAACGTTTGAATTTTTTGGGTCGTTACAAAAATGACCCACTTGACATCCAAAATGGAGCTCTTCAACAACTCGTTACAAGACACTAATACAATCAATTGATGACACCAATCGACCAAAATCAAACCTAAGTAAAGGTGCATATAATCTAGTATAGATTCAAAACTAGCCATATGTTACCACACACAATGCTGCTAATCAACAGGTGTGAAAACCAAACTAAGACTGGAGATGGGGAAATCACCTATGTTATTACAACCACAAAGCCAAACAACAAAAACACACATGAACATCAACGTCTTTAGTTGACAAACACAAAAACTAAAACAGAAGGGTCTAACTCAATCGACAACAGTGAGGAATCCAATGATGGTTTAAAACATGCTCATAGAGGAAAGAGGAGTCCACAACCATGCTCGTGAATGGAGTAGATGTCGAAGGAAAACCAACCCACAGATCTGTACATGATGACCGCCAACCACTACTCCACCCCGCTGCGGCTAACCAGTAATGGTGCCACCACAAAACTCCCCTCCGACCATAAATCTAAATCTGCCAAAAAACAAGCCCTACAGCGCCACCAAACCGCCAACCGTGAGGAGACAAGCAACCAAACCACCTCTTCTACCAAATCCAACCAATGTATAGCACCACCCAGCAACAGGAAGCAGAGAACCTTCCCCCAAAGCCCCACAAGCCTCCTTCCCCCCAAGCACCAAACACGTAACTTGTAATGACTGAGAAAGTCCTACAATGAAATTATGTAATTTACAAATTTAAGTCAAGAATTTTCCTAGAAAATATATCACGTTTAAATTCTTATGATTAAAGGATTTATAGAATTAATATATTATTCCAAAATTCTATAGTAAATATTAACTTTATTAACTTTTGTGATTAAATAATTTGATTGATAATTCTCACTGTGATTTAAGGCTGAAGAAATTTCAATTCATAAATAACTTGAGAATTTTATTTATAAGAATTTTCAAGTATAGTACGTTGTTAGTAGTGTATCAAGCAACACTCTAACACATAACAAGTCCTTATTCGCTTAATAGTTAAAAATCAGAGCTACGTGAGTAGTGTTTTTAGTAAAAAGTGCTATCTAAGCTCAGGAATTGACACGATGAAGACTATGTCATTAGCGAGACAAAGTGCAGAAAAAACCAAGTTTAGATTTTATTTACTCTAGAAATAATTTTAACGTTTAAAATAAAATTTTAAAATTTTCTAGTAGTTAAGTTAGTCACCTGTTGCCAATATAAAACATATATGCTTTGAGGAATCTTTTGAATATAAGATCAAGGAACAGACGTGAGCTTGTTTAACCCATCATTTGATGAGTGTCCTTTAAGCCATAATGAGATGCTCCCTCCATCTTTTCCTCTCCTTTGTGGTGCCAATCTAAAGGGTTTTAACCAGGATTTTAAGCTTAATTAAGTGGGGTGAAAGCTTAATAAACCTTAGTTTAAGAGCTAAGCGTGACTAGTCCATTGGTCTATAAATAGGTTCCTTAGAATCAAGAAGTCATTTTGCTCATTTCTCTTCCCTTTCTTCACCAAGGAAAACCGACCCTCCCTTAGTGTCTCTCACAAAATTTTTCGATTCCATCCTTACAACATCACTAGCCAAAAGATTGAAGAAGAAGAGGAAAACTTGGAGCCATTTAAGTATGTCTTCAAGGGAATACTCACAATCCCTTTATCTTATTTTAAGTATGAAAAATTTATGGTTTTGGTTTAGTTTATGTTATTTGGAGATTATGGCATGTAATAAGTCGTTATGTAGGTGTTTATTATGGTTTTTATAAGTTTGAGTTATGCTTGTTTAGATTTATGCATATTAATCATGGTTTTATTTTGGTTTGGTATGGTTTATGTTTAAAAAAAGTTTGTCTACTTATTTTGAATGTAAAAAAAATCCATCAGAGTCAGATTTTGAATTTTCCTCGAACATGAAATTTTTAGGTTTTAATGTTCTGAAAAAATCTCCATGATTAAAGATTTTTGCATTCTCGACTCTAAGTCGGACCTTCGAGCCACTTTTAAAAACTACCCAAAACTGTCCAAAACTATATAAAAAAAAACTACGGCAGCCGCTGTTTTGGCATAGACGGGCTGATTTGATATTGAATCATAATTTTCGCAAAACCTGAAAGTTTTAGATCTCTACAATATGAAGAACATTTGTGTAGAAAATTTTTGAACATCTACCTCTAAAATACAATTGCAAATAGATTTAGAAAACTTCCCAAAAGTATTGTCAAAACTGGCAGCCACTATTTTGACGTAAACGGTTCATTTCGAGGATGAATTACAATTTTTGTTAAACACAAAAGTTTTAGATCTTGATGAAATGAAAAAATTTCATGAAGATTTATTTTTCCAAAATATGCCTCTAAGATATAGTTACATGCAGATTTAGAAAACTACGTATTTTCATCGGTAAAGTAGTGCAATTTTTGTTTTTGACGATAACGACCTTCGAAAAGTCCGAATCACAATTTTTATAAAACATGAAAGTTTTAAATTTCGACGAGATGAAAAACTTTTGTGAAAAATATTTTTAAAAAATCTACATTGAAACTGGACTTTAAAGCATATTTATAAAAACAATCGAAACTTTTTATAATAAAACTATTAAATAGGTAAAGTTTGTAAAAATTGTCGAAAACGATTATGTTAAAGATGGAAAACAAAGTTTTGTTAAACATGAAAGTTTTGGACCTCATTAAATGAGAAACTTTGGTAAAGAGAATTTTTAAGAAAATTGTCTCTAACATACAGTTTTATAGTGACTTTTAAAACTAACCAAAAGTGGACTTTTGATACTAGTTTCAAACAAAAAGCTTGTTCAACGGTAAAACTTTAATTTACAACCAGCAGAGGAATTGTAACACTTAAAAAACTATACAAGTCTACAGTATACTATTTTATCAAATTTGGACGCTATTTTAGAATATGATTTTTAACACAAAACTTTATTTATATGCATATGGTTTTCCTGCAAACTTTAACGATTTTCAAATGAATTTTAAAACAGGATTTTAAAAGCCCAATATGCTAGGTCTGCAACATCATGATGCCAAATATGGGCCTAACACCTATACTAGTTCAAAAGCCCTCCCTCGGATCTATGTTCCAATGATATAATATTTGGAACGCCTTAAGAACTCCTCTAGAATTAATGGGCCCTTATACAATCATAAGCCTGATAAGTGTACTAAAGTAATTTTGATTCAGGACTTAGCTCACGGATAAGAAAATTAATTTAATAATAATTAATTAATTGAAATCATTTGGACTTAGTTAATTGGCAAGATAATTAATTAATTACTAAAATTGGTTATTTATCAACCTTAGCATGAATAAGTAAGGGTAATTAAGGAAAACTAAATTATGAGGATTTGATTAATTAATTCTTGTAATACTAAAGATGATTTTATGATTCTTAATAAAGAAAAATTCCTTTACGATTATGCTCAATTAGCATGAGATATCCTAATCTTGCACTCTTGATGGGTGTTGTTTTATAAAATTTATCAGTAATGGATAGGAAACCTTGACAAATCGTAAATCTTGTATCTAAAAAATAGGTAAGTAGGATTCTTACTTACAAAATGAATAGTTTACAAATAAATATTTTATATGTTCTATAAAAATTATAAATTTAAATCTTCTGTTACGGTGCACGATGTTGTGTCAAACTCCATACTCACTAATAAGTCTAGTGAAATTGATATATAAGGACATATTAAGTTTGATTGTCGTATCAACCTCTCAACCCACGAGGAGGCTTATCCTTCAGTTTAATAACTTAGATCACAGTGTCATTGGGAACCTTACAAACCCTAATTCCTGATTATCGTGCACAATCGATACAAACACTCGAATCTACAAATTTAATAAGATATGATCATAAATAAGCATAACCAACATATGCATATTATACTATTTGTCTTCCTAATTGTTTTGCAAGACATAGTTCCTACTTGCTGAGCAAAAGCTCATCCAAATATGTTTATACTATAGGTTAACAACCTACAAGTAACATTTAATGGACGATGGTGTAGCAGCGGACAATCAGTGTGGTGATTGGGAAATGGTTACCGCATGCACTTATTTTGCATTTAGTTTTGTTAATTATGACTTTTAAACTATATGAAAATAGTATGACTAAAGTATTGTGTATGTACGTTTTGTTGGTATGAAAGGAAGAATAGTTTATTTAAAATTAACTAGTTAGATTATTTAAGTTTATAAAAATAAAAAAAAAGTATTGCAAATTTATGTAATCTTAATAAATATATGTTTAAGTAGTTAAGTAACATACACGTAGCTAGGGTCATTACACAACCACCAGAGAAAAACACTCTTCGTCATATAGAAGCCCCTTGAGATCTCTTGTAGAAATGGCTCTAAGAGGGGGGGGAAAAAAGAGAGAGAGGAAAAACCCTAGCATAGTTCTTAAAGGTATAAGACTTAGCACATCCTAATTAAATTAAAATAATAATTTTCCTATTGGCTGTATTTTGGATCATACAATTCTTAATAATATAAAAGACTATGTAAATTTTGTGCATAATTGTAACGACCGGAAATTTTAATGCACTGAAAATGCATTAAATTAAGGATTTAATTGAAGCAAAAAACGTGATTTGAGGGAAAATACTGTATAATAACATGAAAATTATACAGTATTGAAATAATACAGTGTAAGGGAAATATACTGATAAAATTATGCAGTATAAAAATTACACTGTAAAAGTAATACAGTGAAGAATTGGACTGCTGTAAAGTCACACAGTACAGAATTAGACTGTGTAAAAAGTGTTTTTCATACTTTTTCTTATAAAAGCAAAAAGAGAAAAAAAAAAGAAAAAAAAAAGGGAAATTCGGGATAATTCTCGAGACTTTCTCTCTCTTCTTTCTCTCTCTAGTTTCTCTCTCCTCACACAAAAGTGAAGTTGAGATTTTGAGCTCCGTTTTCGACACCTCCCACACCGTTGGATAGATCTCGACGAGATGAGCTCAACGGTGTACCGAGCAGCCCAAAAGGACGCCGGAGGAAGGCCCACGCGCCGCCCAAAGTGGCGGTGGAAGCCAATTTTCCCTAGCTGATTTCTTTGCCGTCCGACCACCAATCGAGGTGATTTTGGTCTCTATGGACTCAGGGTGAAGAGAGGAACAAGATGGTACCAAGTTCCCAGCTCAATTATAGCTGGAAGGCCTTCGACGAAGCCGCCCTAGCTCCGCCGTGGCACCACCGCGGGAACCACCCTTTCCAGCGGCGGTGAGGTGCACCGCCGGTGCCAACAGCTGCAGATGGGGCCGGCCATCAAAAGCCCCCAGTCAATTTTATGATTCAACCGTCGGCAGCCGGAGAACCACCAAGGCCAGAGTCGCCGCCGTGGACCACCACCGTCGCTGCCGTTATGGGCCTCGTTGCCCCAAATTGATGAGGGGGAAACGTGCAGAGGCTCACGGGGAAGCTCTTGGAGCTTCCAATTTCCCAAGACCACCACGGGAAGGCGGAGAACGAGCTCCGCCTAGGAGCGCCGCCGTGGTGGGGGTGGACCCGTCGTTCCACAGCGAGTCGAGAAGCTCCACTATGGGGGAACTGCTCAGAGAGGGACGGGGAATGTTTTCCCCAGCCCAATTTCGCGGTAGCATCGCCGGAAATGGCTGATCGGAGCCGCCGGTGTGGCCGAGATTTGTCGCCTTCGATTGGAGCAGATGGAGGTCGAATTTCATGAAATTGACCCCACCAATGGACTCAGGAGGGTCGATTTAGGTGGGGTAGGCTCAGGCCTAGCTGCCAACGGAGCCACTAGACGGCGGTCAACCGCCGGTCAACGGCGGTCAACGGCGGCCGACTGCCGGTCAACGGGCAATGTGGGATTTTGCGATCTGGACCTCCGATCGACGATCCGAGACCGCCCCCCGACTCATTTCGATGCTCTGAACGCAACGGTAACCTCCGTTCGAGCTAATTCCACTCCGGTGAAAATCATTCGGTATCGACTGCACGCGGATCGAGGTGATTCAAACAGCAGTATCGGAGTCCAGAAGGACATGTTAAAGAATGTATGATCTCCAGGAAGCACTCCTAGCCACTTATGGTAGCTCGAGGAGCACTGTAGAGGATGCTTCATATACTGTGGAGACAGCGAGGTACAACCGGACTCGCGTAGCTCGGAGTCCAAGTAAGTGACAGTCTCGCTTACAGTATGTACTATATGAAATGCATTGTGATAGATGCTCAGTTTTAAGGATTTAAAGTTCAGTTAAGGAAAGAATGAAGGAAAATGAGACCAAGAGCAAAATGGTCATTTTATGAAAAATGATCAAAATGGACCCGAAACGCCCGATGTCGGGAAACGTTTCTTAGTGGTGATTTTTCATGATATGTATGTAAGGGTATGTTAAGTTACGTAATGAGTATGGTTAAGTCACGAAATAGACGAAAAACCTGTTAAGGGTAAAATCGTCATTTTTATGAAAAGGCTAGAACGGAGCTGAACACTCCGATTTAGCATAACGTTATTAGACGAAAAATGTTTCGTAATATGTTGAGTAACGTTACCGCCAGGGAAACGGGAAGTTATATAAAAGGGAATGCATGTTTAACGTTTACGTTTTATTATCAATCGAGTGGATTGATAAATAGAAAGATAATTAATGAGTCGGCTGTCGTATGATCAGGACACAGGAGCCGACTAACGAAAAGGAAAGGAACGAGACAGGAAAGGAATAGAGAACGATATAGCATAGTACGGGAAAGTTTCAGACCTCACCTACAGCATGAAGTAAATAATTTTTAAATGTTTTGTTGTACGTTTATAAATGAGCTTGCAAGTATTATGCAAGTTGTTTCTAAAGTATGTTTGCATTTATTATGCAAAAGTTTTAAAGGTTCAAAGAGAGGTTTGCAATGAAATTGCAAGGACTATGTTTAAAGTATACTTGCATATTGATATGCATAATGTTTTAAATGTTCAAGTGATGCTTTTGAAAGCATTTAAAGTATGTTTTGCATTTTTGATGATGCATAATATTTTATGATTAAAGCTATAAGCTTTACAATGCATTTGTTATGCTTTCAGTTAAGTTTTGATATAAAAGTTATGATTTGCAAAATGTGATTGCATTATATGTTGCATATGTTATGCAATAAGTGTTAAAATATATGTTATGATTTACAAATGGTGATTGCATTACATGATACATTTGATATGTAATACGTTGCATTCGTTATGCAATAGATTTCACGGTACAAGTTATAAATTGCAAGTGTTTGCATATGATGTGACTGCATCTGTCATGCTCACAAAAGATAATAAGAAGGTAAACTAAGGATAAAAAGGAAAAGTGTCGTACCAGCCTCTACGTTATGAGGTAATGAATGTAAAGTTAAAGTAACCTCTAAGATGTGAGGTACTTGACCACGTGATCGATGGTCTCAAGTCTTCCGCAAAGGAAGCATAATGTTAATGATCTCATGATTAATGAGATGGTACGAACACTAAAGCAAGGAAAGGAAAGTGAATGAAAGATATGGAAAGATAAGGACAGGAATGGAAAGTGAAGGAAAGATCAAGAAAGTTAAGGAAGGACATAGTAAGTTAAAGTAAGATAAGAGTGTTCATAAAATGTTCATAATTGAAAGTTTATAATTGAGCATAATGGGAGTCATGCATTATGAATTTGCTTGTATTCCTTATTAAGAAAAGTTTTATGTTGAATGTTTATGAAAACATTTGTATGTTATGAAAAACATTCTGAGGAATGTTTTATGATAAATGTTTATGAAAAACATCCTTATGTTTTCAAGAAAAGGTTTATAAAGGATGCTTATTGAAATGCATTCTAAGGGTTGATGTTAAATGTTTTATGAGAACGTTTATGAGAAACGTTTTATGAAAAGTGTTTATGAGGAACGTTTTAGAAATGTTTTATGAAAAGTGTTTATGAAAAACGTTTATGAGGAACGTTTTAGAAATGTTTTATAAAAGATGTCTATAAAGTACGTTTATGAAGAATGTTTCAAGAGGAATGGTTTTTATGAGAAAAGTTTTAAAGTATGTTTAACGCTTTGTGAGTTTATGTTTGAACTTATTGAGCGTAAGCTCATAAAAAGTTGTTCATGCTGTAGGTAATGTATGGGTGACCAGTAGGACCCGTTAGAAGAGCTGGGTGCTGCGGAAGGGCAGATGCAAGATGTGGGAATGGATATCACTACAGTTTGCTTCCGCTACACAAAGAAAAGGTTTTACACTATATAATGTAGTGTTTTCAAGGTTTTTAAGGAAATCAGAGTTTTTAAGAAATGTTTTTAAAGGTTTTTAGATACATTGTACTAAATGTATTATACAATTATGAAATGATGTTTTAAGTTATGTTTTTAGTAAATGTTTCTTATTCAGTTTTAAGAAACAGTTTGAAAGGGTTTTAAAGGCAAAGGTTGAGCGAAGTCTCAACAGGAATGGCGACAAAGGTCGCAACAGTTTTAAATGTTTAAAGAAAAATTTTTGTAATTCAGTATTTTCTTACTAAGTCAGTAAGATTACTGTTTTATACATGAGATTTATGAAAGTAAAGTGGCGCCCGAAAAGGCGGGTCGTCACAATAATAATACTTTACATTTTGGATTGTTACATTTTCTTTTACTTCTAAACTAGCAATTTATGCTTGGTGTATATTGTATCTCGGTCAATTGCACATTTCGACTTATGAAATTTCAAGAATATTGTTAATCAAAAATCATCAATTATGTTTGGTTACAAGGATAAAAAAATTAAACAAAAAGGGTATTCTATGAATTTCACAGGTAAAAGTAAACAATTGACCGAAAAACAACATAGATCGAACATAAATTTGTAATATAAATGTGCTAATGTATAATTTTTTTTTAATTATTTTAATGTACGGATAGGAACTGAGAATAGAACTAATAAGGTAACTCAAACTGTCATCAATGCTAATTTATTAAAAAGATAAAACAAAAACAAAGTTCAAAATCCAGCCTCAAGAGCATACCAAACATAAGAAAAATACAATAAGTAACAAGAAGCTACATTGGAGACAAACCAACAAGCTCATTTTAAACCCTTTCCCACTACGAGCTTTAAGCTAGTCAGGTGACTTTTTCTTCTCTAAATTGTTGTTTATTTTTTCCTCAAAATATCAAGACGTGTTAAATTTTCCCAAGAACAATAATTTCTCTGAGCAAGTATGCTATTGTTTATTTCTAGTACGTTATCTGCTTTAGTAAGGCTTTGGTTTTCAAAAGATCCTCAGCTAGTAGATCTGTTCAAGATTAAACTTATAACGGATCCTATAGAAGTACAACAGTTTAAAATAAAAGGTTAATTATTTGACAACCTTAAATATAGGGTATAAAATGTGAATATGTTTTCCTTTAAAAAAAAAAACCCCAACCCTTGGGGCTTTTTTTTTTTTTTTTGGCTCACATGTGTGTAGGACCACAAATCCACACACGCATCTTTACGAGCACTCTTATGTCACATGCATGCGTATATGAATACACAAAGTTGCATGAAAAAGCATTTCCGGGCCCTTGTGACATATGAGTAGGGGTAGCAATAATCGCGTTCGTGCCGTGTTCGTGTCGGCACGTTTAGCCCGAACACAAATATGACACGATTAATAAACATGCCAGAAATGCCAACACGAACACGACACGCTTATGGTATGCGTAACATGGCACGACACGATTAACACGATTATTAAACGTGCCGTGACGGGTTGACACGATAACAACACGCATATGACACGTCTATGACCCAATTAACTAAAAATTTAAAAAAAATTTAAAAAAAGCCAATAAAGAAAATTAACAAAAACACAATATCTAATTAATACTAGCCTACTATAAATATTTCAAATATTTTTATTTTTAAGTTTAAATGTGTTATAAACGGGCGGGTCGTGTCGTGTCGTGTCAACACGTTTACGGCCCGTTTAATTAAACGTGTTAAGGCGTGTTTAGCGTGTTAGTACGAATCCAGCACGTTTATTTTCGTGTTATTCGTGCCAACCCATTTATGGCACAATTAATAAACGTGCGGTCTAAACCAGTTTATCTCGTGTCGTTTTCGTATCGTGTCATCGTGCCGTGTCCAAATTACCGGCCCTACATGTAAGAGCTCTCCCCACCTGTTCTTGTCTGTTGGCTGGGAACGGAATTTAACAGAATTTAAATGGGTGTTCAATGGGTATTCTTGAATAGAATTTGGCAGCAATATATAGGAAACTGTGGCGAATTTGCAAATCCTATAGCCGAAAATCAGGTATGTAACGACCCGCCTATTTGAGCCATTATTTATTACCTTTCTTAAATCTTAATCTTATTTGGTCATAAAAATGTAGAATATTTTTTTTTGACTCAAAAACTTTTATTAAAATATTTACATTACTTTACACTTACTAAAAATATTTACAACACATGTTTAGCTCATAAATACATGGCACATTCTTACAAAACAGATTTCATTTACCATCACAAACTTATAACATATTTAAATATAGTTTTTAAAACAGCGGAACTTTTACAATAGTGGTACTTTGACCCTCACAATGCCCTACTACTGATCCTAGCTCAACAATACTTATTCTGGCCTTTTAACAAGATTTCCTACAGCATGAAATAGCTAAGTGAGCTATTGTTTAGTAATTTCAAACTTAACCCACAAAGCATTTTCTCTCTATAGCTCAATGCATGATTTCAGTTATACTTATTAATGAGCAATAACTTATTTTTATAACTTAACTTAAACTAAGGCCCAAGTGTACATACCAAGTGCACAAGATCTTCGTATTATCGAGATCATAATATACTTGACTTGAAACTCCTCTTAGATTGGGAAGTTGGTATGATACTTAGCTTATCTTATCTAATGAATTAATTTTACCTGTCCTTAGTTATGGTGACATACCATACATACATGATACTTTAGTAACTTAAATGTATGCATAACAAATGTATTTCATGAAGCAACATGCATAATGTGTTTGAAAACCGATTTACTCATGCCATAGATGGGGATAAAAACTTAGATTCCGCGCAATATTTCTAATTAGCTCGTACCTTGTCCTGGTCAGTTAGGCGTCTTGTTTAATTAATACCCCACTCTTAGCCAACGTCTTTGTTATCAGTCTATTTGTGGTAGAACGTTACACGGCCAATCTTTACGCGTAGTTTCACCATTTTGCTACAAAACAGCTTGCGGAAAATTTTGCACTTATGTAAGTTTTCCTAAATCGAAGGATTCGGTAGTCGTTTTGCAAAAATGACAAGTTTTTATTACCTGTCGTTTTACTCTCTTTTTTCCGTTTCCTTCCCACAATTCATAGTTCAATGAGAAACTGGTTCAAATGAATGGTTCAAATATTGGCAGAACAAAACGGCATATGGTGTTGGAGGTTATATGTTATCTTTTACAATTCCAGTACTGTTGGCATTGAGCATACCATATTCACATATTTTGAAGATAAAGAACAAAATCAAGACAAAATCTGCTGTTTTCTTGTCCCCCAAGTTTGAGTTGGGACCAGGATCAGTGATAAACGACGTTTGCTACAACATCAACTTCCCAAGAGGTCATGTTGCTTTCAAGAGATTTGACGCTGAAGTAGTCGACGAAGCAGGGATTCCAATCCCTCTTCATGAAACTCATCTTCACCATTGGGCCCTTGTGAGATATCGTATCCGTAAAGATGTCCCAAATGTTGATGATGCCATTCAAATGCATAACCAGTCAAACTTTATACATGTGAGGAACAATGGAGTATGCCAAGGGAATGAGCTAGGGCAGCACTATGGCATTGGCTCAGAAACACGAAAAACGCCCGCGTTTGTTCCCGATCCTTATGGGATTGAGGTTGGCAACCCTGCGGAAATTCCTGACGGCTTTGAGGAGAGATGGATGCTCAATGTGATTATATTCTCTCCTACTTCCACCAGTTCCTACTTTTTATTATCTCGATGATATTATCCTCAATGTTCATATAGAAAAGAACATATTATATACCATATAATCCTAGATATCATGACGAATGCCCATCTTTCGTGCGAAAACGACAAACTTTTGGACGGCTGTGACTCTCTGATGGTGCCCACATCCCACGTGTTACACGATAAGTTGGGTTCTTTTCTTTTTTAGTTTTTCTCTGTTTGTTATTATCATTGTTGTTGTTGTTGTTGTTGTTTTCTTTAGAAGGTTCTTTTCTCTTTTTTAATCTGCCAATGAGGGGGATGAACCGCTTCGGTTTTAATTCAACTGAATATATGAATACCATACGTCATGGCTGAGGGCATAGATTTTATCTTTTAGTCCCAATCCACTATACAGCAAAGATGTCAAAAACGTAGAATTCTCTACTTTCTTAAATTTATTTCTATTCACGGTGTAGGTACTGACCTCATCTCTGTAGAATTGAGATGCTGCATTAATCTTAACACGTGATGGTTCTTTTGGAAGATATGGAGAGAAAAAAAAAAAAAAGCCTCTACAGTTTTAAGATATATGATCTGTGAAATTTTTAATTGTTTTAAGAGTATTTTAGGTCTGATTTTATAGACGCATAAGGATATCTTGAAATATTAAATCGTAAGAGAGAAAAAGTAGTATTTATACAAATAAAGAGAGTGTTTTGGGTTTTTTTTTTCCTTTTTTTAATCCAAACTTAATATCAGAGAAACTAAATATTTATACTAGGTAAACAACCTGCAAATAACGTCTGATAGACAGTGGAGCAATGGCGGACAATTAGTGGAAACAAGGAATGAATCTGCATGTATTTTATTCAGCACTTATGGGGTGTTTATCACTCAGTTTCCACCACAAACTCAGTTATGAATAGTAAAAAGTTCTCACATGCTACAGTAACAATAAAAAAAATTACTACAGTATAAAACTCTCATATGCTACAGTAAAAGTGGTTCCCACCACTCTTCCAAACACCAACTTAGTTTTTGTTAATTATGACTTTTAATTAAGTATAAATAGTATAGTTGAGAATTTATATGTATATTTTTAGAGACCGAGGTTGTAGCAATGTAGCCTTAGTCTTTATAGCTTTGACATTAAAATGTTAAAACAAGATATTATAAATTTTGTTGCAACAAAAGTAAGAACAGTTAATTTAAATTAATTAGTAAGATCAATTAATTTAGTAATATTTTTAGAAAGAAAAAATATTCTGCAAATTTAAGTAATCTTAATAAGTATATTCATAAGAATATGCTTAGATAGTTTAAATAGCAGCCACGTAGCTAGGATCACTATAGACATCGCGTTCATCAAATTTAAATCAGTGTCAATCGAGCTAGCGTCCAACTTAGTGAAGTATTGAGTTAGCACAACTTTGAAGGGATCTTGTTCTTCAAATTTAGGATCTAGCATTTTTAGAAGCTTGAATTCATATGAATCTTCCATGTAGTGTAAATTACTCTCCAACCTTGGTTGTCTTAGTTATTATGTAGTGCAAATGAAAACTTGTTATATTTTAACAAAAATTATTTATTTATACATATTATATGATGTCTCAGTTCTACACAATCATATTATATATAATGTACTCATTTAATGACTCACTATATTAATGGTTCAGATAAGACCGAAAACTCTTAATGGAAATGACCTGCACTAGTAACATTCAATCAAAGATTTCATACTTTAATTGAATCATTAACTATAATAATTAATAATATGTTTCTAACTATTTTGATTGTCATCCTCAAATATTATCGTATTGTATATAACACTTATATACATTATTTAAGGTTACGTAAATAATTATAAAATTTTAATTATATTTATAATGTTTTCAAAATACATACACATAAATATAATAAAAATTCACTTTATGTATTTATTTATTTATAAATAAATCCGTTATAAAAGCATCACATGCTTTAAAGGTATTTATCCAAACACTTAGATGGTTATCTGAATTGTAGTGTCTAATAAATCTCCTTTAAATCTTAAAATTGAGAAAAGAATTAAAATGGGCAAAAAATCCGAACTCATAGTCATTTAAGGTAAAATCCAGCCTCTATCCATTCAAAAATATATATGTATTGGTTCCTAATGGTTACGTTTAAAATTACAAATCTCATAAGATTATATTTTAACAACAATTAATAATATATTATGATAAGAATTTATTCTCACGAGTTATTATTAATTTTTAGGTCAATTTTTAAATTAATTATAGGCATTTAAGGTAAAATCCAACTCATAGGCATTTAAGGTAAAATCTAGCCTTTATGCATTCAAAAATATAATATTTAAATTAATTACAACCAACTTATTTATACGGTATAATTAACATCTACGGTATCTATTTCGTTAAATAAATATTATATATAGCATATATAGATCCAACCTTAATCACACGTGGGTGGAAAATAAATAACATCTGTCCAAAGGCTTGTCGTTTTCATACGAAAGATGGAGCATTCATTTATTGGCTAGAGCACATGCAGTGTACCCATCAATCGTAGAACATGGGCCACATGCTGGGGCCCATTGTCCAGCTTAGGCTTTAAATTCAACAGAACAGGAAAGTACGAAAATCTGGTGCATCCCATGCGTCATGGCTGAGGGCATACTACGAAACAGTAAACCCAGTTTAATAGACAGTGTATTTCTTAAATTGGTTAAATTTTCTTTAAATTTTATAAGGGGTGTAGGAACTAAATTTTTACATTAAAATTTTAATTGTAATAATATAAAATAAAAATATATTATAATATAAAATTTTCATATGTTATAATATTTAAATTTAATTTTAAATTTTAACTTAGATCTCAAACCAAACACTCTTTTAAATCTATCAAAAAAAAAAAAAAAAAACTCTTCTATCCATGGCTTAAGCACTGCCAGTCATCTCACTACTATCATAAAGATGCACTGCTCTGGTTTTAGTGTCATATAATTATAATTACTTCTTGAAGATTAATAGAATAATTTTCTTTGCCGCCGTAAGAAAGAAAATTACGACATACCTATTTGACATAATTTTTGTTTATATTTTTCAATTAACAGGAAAAAAAAAATAAAAGCTATAAGTTTTTTAATAAGTGTTTATAACATATTTTTAAAAAAAGCTTTAAGGAATCTAAATGGTTTTAATTTTTTTAAAAATTACAAAATTGTTATATTTAAGTTTATAATATATTATTAATATTGTACAAGTTTTAAAGTCTATTAAAGAAGTGTTTTTTTTTTTAAAAGTTATATTTTATGACTTTTATAGATAGTATTTTTAAAAAGTAAAAATATTTTTGACAGTTTATTCAAACACTTCTAGAAATAACTTTTAGGCAAAAAACCAAAGGCAACTTTTAAAAAACACTTCCAAGTAGACCACATGTTTTTGTACTTAATAATGGAGAAGCTAATTGTTACATCGTAGATATCTAGGTCTTAGGGAGGAAAAAAGCTTTGTTTACTCTTCCTAAATACTAACGAGCGCTTCAAGATTCCATCCAAGAATTTTAATTCAACACATTATTAAATTTACATAGAACAAGTCTTTACTAAGAAAAAAAAAAACAAAAACAAAGACAAAACTTTAAATAGAAAAAGTCGTGTGATACATTTTTCTAATAAGAGAACAAACTTGTACAGAAAGTGCCGTGTAACATTGAAACGGACCTTTATGAAAGGACGTGGAGCAAGAGATATTTTCTACGCTTTGTTGTTGTAATATTAATACGTTATCTCTGTCCTACTATATTTTTGTACCTTTAGATTTTCAATTTAGGCTCAATTTTATACCTTCACTAATGGGATATTTTACAGTGATAAAAATCACTTAATTTTTATCAAAAACTCAATGATAAACAATAAAAAGTTTTCATATATTACGGTAACAATAAAAAAATACTACAATGTAAAACTCTCAAATGTTATAATAAAAGTTGTTCATACCATTGGTTTCTACCGTTTTTCTAAACACCCATTAAAAAATTCAAAAAAAAAAAAAGGAAAAACTTTACAAAGGAAAAGTCGTCGTGTGATGCTTATTTCTAATAAAAGAACAAACTTGTATAGAAAGTGCCGTGTAACATTGAAAGTGAGCCTTATGAAAAGGATGTGGAGCAAGAGACATTCTCCACCCCTTATTGTTAGAATATCATTACGTTGTCTCTGTCCTACTACAGTTTTGTGCCTTTTGATTTTCAATTTAGGCTAAATTTTATACTGTATTTTAAACTACTATTAATTCTGACCTGTGAACTTCCGAATACCATTAATCAAAAATCATCAATTATGTTTGGCCATAGAAATAAAAGAAACACATCATTAAGCGGAAAGGGTATTCTCGTAACTTCACTTTTCAAAATTTTCAACCAAGAAATAGTATATATAGATTATGGATAAGTTTTTATTTTTTTATTTTTATTTTTATTTTTTTGGCTAGTAAATAGATTATGGCAGCGTTGAATATATGAAGCTCAACAGTTCAATATATATGAAGCTCAACAGTTCAATATACAAGATATAATATTTTTTAATGACCTCAAAATACAAGTGTAAAATACAAATATCTCCCCCCCCACCCGCCAAAAAAAAAAAAAAAAAGGAACAACTTCATCCATTTTTTCTAGCAATTGAAGGGCCACGGACTACGTGGGTGTTTGAAATGGTAGTAAAAATCAGAGGTAGAAACTATTTTTATTGTAGCATGTGAAAGTTTTATACTGTAATAATTTTTTTTATTATTACTGTAGCATATGAGAACTTTACACTGTTTATAACTGAGTTTGTGATGGAAATTAAGTGGTGAGAACCACTTCTAAACACCCTCTACAAATCCATTCACACATACCTAAATGCCACTTCTTTAATTTCAACTGTTATAATATAAAGCTTTTATATATTATAATATAAAATAAAAATTTATTAAAATATAAAATCTCTTTAATAGGTTATCAAACATTAAATAGGTTATTTTATGCGTATAAATAGAAGTAAAATGAAAAAGTATTTCCCACCTCACATTGCCCATTATCTGAAAGACTCTCAATTAGTGTAAGTCAGTGATCCCGAACTTTCAATCGTGCAAACCAAAACCAGAAACTGTGCTTGTGGGAGCTCACCTCGCCAATTGTTGTCTCTTTGGGTACGTTTTTCTCATCACAATCAAATTCAAAACAAATCTTTTATTTCTTCTTCTATATGCTCAATTTCTTTACAATCCCATGCTTGTCAGCTTCTCTTCAATCCCTTGTTGATATTCTTTTTCTTTTCTTTTCTTTATATGGGTGGTGTGCGCGGTAAGATTGGTTATGATGTTTTCTGAAATTTCTTCTTCCTCTCTTACTTAAGTTTTTTCTTTTCCTACTTTTGCTTATTAACATCGTTGGCCATAAACCTTAAAATCTTCTTTATTTTCTCTCTCTTCAATTTTTAGTATTTTTATTTTATTCTTTAAACTTTAAAAATCATTATTTTATCTTTAAATTTTAAAACTTTTCACTTTGTCTTAATAAACGGAATCAATTTTACTAAAAAATAATAAAATCTCATTTTATTCTTACTCATTATCCATGAGTAAATTATGTAACTTTTATTTTATCTATTTAGAGAAAAATAAGAGGATTATAATGATAAAATGAGAAGTTTTGATAATACAAAAGATAAAATGATAACTTTTTAAAGTTTAAAAGATAAAACAAAAAATTTTAAAAGTTAATTTATGAGATGGTAATTTTTAAAGTTTAAATGATAAAGTAAAAATGACTCTAAAATCTACGAGCCACTGTTGTTTTAACTTTTTTTTTTTTGGCTGGTTGTCATGTCGGTGCTTTTTGTGAGTACAATTGTATGCATTCGTTTGTTCTTTATACGCTAGAGGTTAATCGCTGATAATTTGTTGATAGTTTACTTCATTTTGTGTGTATGTGTTTTTCTTTTTCTTCATTTTTTGGGATTTTTGTCTTATTTTTATAGCCTACCTATCTATCTGTTAGGCAAGCTCGCGAAACTTCAATATTAAATTTCAGCTTGTTTAAAGGGAGCACGAAAACAGATTATTTTTAGCTTAACTAAACACAAACGTTAAAAAAAAATAATAATTGCACTCATGGGAGAAAAAAATACACTTTATGAATTATCTCCTCTAATTTGAATGCCTTTCCATTGAAATTTTCAATTTCACCTTAAAAGAAGAGATATCGAATTAATCTCACAAGTTTACAAGTCTAAAGTTTGTCTATTATTCTTGGGCGAGATTAAATTTTATTTTTTTCTTGTGAATAATAATAAGAATAAGAATAATAAAAGCAAAATTTTAAAAATTCTCCACAAATTATGTCACTTATATCAACATAGCCCTCAAATTTTGAAACATACTTGTTGTGCCTTTGAATTATAATATTTTTTTGTATTCATTATTCAAACTTTAAAACTTGTTTTTTTTTTATAGAATAACATTTATTAGGTAACAAGTTTGTCGGTTTCTTTAAATTCTTAACAAACCTAATTC
Source organism: Artocarpus hirsutus (assembly GCA_946598075.1). Classification (NCBI taxonomy): domain Eukaryota; kingdom Viridiplantae; phylum Streptophyta; class Magnoliopsida; order Rosales; family Moraceae; genus Artocarpus; species Artocarpus hirsutus. The sequence goes on from CAMOHE010055873.1 coordinate 18,847, forward strand.
CAATCAACGTTCTCTAATCTTTTCTCCATCTTTTTCTTGCTTCTACTAGCTTTTCCAATAAAAAAATATATCAAAGTTTGGCACCCAACTAATTTATTTGAAGGGAAGGATATTTCCAAAAATATTATATTAAATCTCAAATCAAACGAAAACTCCACTATTTCCTAAAAAAAACATGTTTCAAAGCTTGGGCAAAATACAAAGAAATATTATAGTTCATGACCAAAAAATGTACGTTTTCAAATTTGGTGGCACGTTGACACAAAAGATATAGATAAAAAGAAATTCGTAAAATTTATCCATCATCAGAATCCTTATGTGCAGTTTAGGAATATTAAATCTTAAGGAGCTTTTAATTTTTTTTTTTTTATTTTTTGTTCTTATATATGGTTCTAATATTATCCGACGGCTAGAACAAAAGATTACTAAAAAGTTGTTAGAATTCTTTTACTGTTTTTTTTTTTTTTGGTTCCTTTCCCTCAATTCATAGTTCAATGAGAAACTAGTTCAACTGAATGGTTCAAATATTGGCAGAACAAAATGGCATATGGTGTTGGAGGTTGTATGTTATCTTTTACAATTCTAGTTCTGTTGGCATTGAGCATGCCATATTCACAGACTTTGAAGATAAAGAACAAAATCAAGACAAAATCTGCTGTTTTCTTGTCCCCCAAGTTTGAGTTGGGACCAGGATCAGTGATAAACAACAATTACTACAACATTAACTTCCCAAGAGGTCATGTTGCTTTCAAGAGATTTGACGCTGAAGTAGTCGACGAGGCAGGGATTCCAATCCCTCTTCATGAAACTTATCTTCACCATTGGGCCCTCGTGAGATATCGCATCCGCAAAGATGTCCCAGATGTAGATGATGCCACTCAGAAACATAACCAGTCAAATTTTATATATGTGAGGAACAATGGAGTATGCCAAGGGAATGAGCTAGGGCAGTACTATGGAATTGGCTCAGAAACACGAAGAACGTCCACATTTGTTCCCGACCCTTATGGGATCGAGGTTGGCAACCCTGCAGAAATTCCTGATGGCTTTGAGGAGAGATGGATGCTCAATGTGCATGCCATTGACACACGGGGGGCGGAAGATAGGTTGGGATGCACAGAGTGCAGGTGTGATTTATATAACGTGACAAGAGATGAGTTTGGCCGCCCTTTGAGTCCAGATTACAGAGGAGGCCTGTTATGTTGCTATCATAACACACAATGCAGAGTGAGAGGAGGCTTTCAGGGCGCTAGGAGAAGCCTCTACCTTAGATATACTGTCGAATGGGCTGATTGGTCCGATTTTTTCTTGCCTGTTCGGATCTACATTGTCGATGTCACAGATACTTGGACGGGTTTGAACTCGGCTGAACATGAGTGCAGAGTGAGTGATTGCACCTCCCTCTTAACATAATTTCGTGTAACTATTGTCTTTCTAGTTTGTTTTTCTTCTTCTTATGACATATTTATGACCATACCTGTATAATAATAGGCATAATAGCAAAAATTGAATTTCTGTGACTTTTTAGACACCCTTGTTTTAATGCTATCAAAGTCACATCTGTACCGTTGTGGCATGGAATGAACTATTGTCTGAGCTTTAGGTACATGCTAGATCACTTCAAGATTTTGTCCATGTTATGAGGTACTCATATATGTTAAATGTGGTTCAAACGACTTAGCCTTAATTTATATCAATTATCATAGAATTAAGACTCCATCCTTTAAATGTTCTAAATTTGTTTATGTTTATCTCATTAATAGAGTAGGATCAAGACTTTATTATCTATAAATAACTTAATCATTTTATAATCATGTATTGAGTTCTGAAAATTAATGAATGTAGTGATTTCTAGTTTGGATTAAGACTTTATTCTCTATAAATAACTTAGTGATTTTATAATGTATTAAGTTCTGAAAATTAATGAATATTGTGATTTCTAGTTTCCTCTTGTGTTCTTGTTCTTCTTCTAATTCTATCACTTCTAGTTCTACTTCCCCTTTTGATCTTATTCTTGTCTGTAAATTCTATCTTGATTCTAAATTATATCATGATATACTCAAATATATGTTAAGAATGATTCAAATGAGAGCATAAGGCATAAATTAGCTTCCTCACTAAGTCAACAGTATTTTGTTTGGGCCAGGTTGAATATGAAGTTGTGAAATCTTGTAAGACCACCTGTGTGACCAGTCATGAGTGCATTCACAGGAAAAGGAACATCGTTAGGGTTCCAAACGGGGGATATGTCGTCTATGGCGTTGCTCACCAGCATACCGGTGGAATCGGTTCAACACTATACGGAGAGGTGATTTTTTTCCCACAACTACTCGTCGTTAAACTTGTGTCGAAATTCCAACAGAAACTCGCATGCATTACTAGTAGAAAGCATGTGCACGGCTTGGTTGAAAGGGTTTTAGTGTTCTGAGTTTGTAATAAATTCGGATACATTAGATTAACATAGGACTATTAATTTAAGCTTGGAATATGGAATATTGACAGCTTTAACAGGCTGTTTCAAATGGTGAACGTTACTTTAAACCAAAATATTGTAACCAAATGTTTGAATGATGACTTCTGAGATATATATGTTGGTCCTTTCGCCTTTGCAGGATGGAAGGGTGATATGTTCATCGACGCCAATTTATGGAAACGGGAAAGAAGCGGGGAACGAGGAGGGTTACGTCGTGGGAATGTCCACTTGCTATCCTCAACCAGGATCTGTCAAGATACGTGATGGGGAGACTCTGATTCATGAGTCGAATTACGACAGCAGCCAAAGTCACACAGGGGTCATGGGGATTTTCCAAATTTTGGTTGCTGACAAATTGCCAAATCCAACTCTCTCCATGTACCCTTCACTTTGAGCGAGACATCTTCCACTTAAAGCACTGCCTTTGCAAGAATGGTAACTAGTTCTATACGAGTGTACTTGATGTGGTGTGCATTTACAGCTTCATATGTCTTGATGGGCATACAAGACATTACTAGTGTAAAATAATTTGAGTTTTGAACTTGGCAGAATGTAGAAATGTATCTCCGATGAAAACCATTCGAGTTTTCATTCGAAATATAGAATAAATCTATTTAATATTTACGGATTAAGACGAATCACCATCTTGATCTTTTAGCTCTATATTTGTTTTTAACGTATATTTTAAAGCCAAAATATCTAAATTTTGTTTATTGATTATATAAGATTTACTATTTTTTCTTCTTTTTTTTTATAATTTTGTTGCTAAAATTTTTACTATTTTTCTGTTCAAGAATTTTTAACAAATTTTCTTTATCATATGATTTAAAATGAATTAGAATAAAATAAATAAATAAATAAGAAAAAAACACTTGTATATATGGTATCTAACAAAAACGACACATAAATGCTATTCTACTATATAGCCTACTTGTTATTTATATGACTAAATTTTTGGTGTTGAAAATTATGTAACTAACATAGTAACGAATACTTTGTTTAATTGGATTTAGTAATAAAAAAATCAAAATAATTCGTATTAATTTTAAGTCAACAAAAATGTATATTTGTTTATAAAATTTCCTATTTGTTGGTCTCAGATGTTTGAAATTCAATTATAAAATATCTAAGTTTTGTTTATTAATTATATAAGTTTTACTATTTTTTCTTCTTTTTTATAATTTTGTCGATAAAAGTTTTACGTTTTTTTTTGTCATGAAGTTTTATCAAATTTTTCTCCATCGCATAATTTAAAATGAATTAGAATAAGTCAAAAATGAACAAATAAAGAATAAACACTTTGATATATAAATAGCTAACAAAAACGACATATAGATACAACTATAAAGCCTACTTGCCACTTTATGACTACATTTTAGGGTTAAAAATTATCTAACTAACACCATAATGAATACTTCGCTTAATTAGACTTAATAATCACAAAAAAATAACATAATTCGTATTAATTTTAAGTCAACAAAAATGTGCTTTTGTTTATGAATTTCTTAATTTTTAGGTTTGAGATGCATGAAATTCGATTACAAACCGTCAATTCATAATTAATCGATTAAATGCATAAATATCTTGCTTAATTTACCAATATTTAACGGATTTAGTAATTGATTGTTTAAAGTAGGATAAGTTTGATAATTCAGATGTGTGATTTTGTTATAATTTAAAATCTAGGGGTCAAAATAATACAAGTTATATAATTTAAGAGGCAAAAGTGAAATTATCAACTTAATTCCTTTAATATTTAACGGATTTTGTAACAGAATAGCCAAAATAAGACAAGTTAAATAATTTAAGGGTATGTTTTGCTATATTTTAAAATTTAGAAGCTAAAATAGGATAAGTTGTATAGTTTAGCAAACATAAAATTAACTCAAATTTTAATGCATAATTATTGTCTTTTAAATCTTAAAATTTAGATAAGAAGTGAAAAGGCAGAAAATCCTACCTCATGGTCGTTTAACATCCAACCTTTTTCCACACGCCGGCAGAAAACAATAACTTTCGTCCAAAGGGTTGTCGTTTTCACACGAAAGATGGGGCATTCATTGACTGGGTTCTTTCTTGTCTTTTGCTTCTTCTTTTTTTCCCTCGGTTACTCACTGAAAGAGGTAAGTTTGTATGCAATTTATCTGCCAATAGGGACAATAGACCACTTATGCAAGCCATTATACCACCTTCGTTTCAATTCAGGTGAAAAAGAAAGTAATATTAAAAATTAAAAAAAGAAACAACTGAAAAAGAAAGTACAAAAATCTAATGCATCCCGTACGTCATGGCTGAGGGTAGAGGTTTTATCTTTTAGTGCCAATTCATAATTCAATGTGAAAATGTCAAAGTAAAATCCCTTCGAGAAAATGGTGTGAACCACACTCCTAATAACTATCGATAAATCTGTTTTCTTTTTAACTTTTTTTTTCACATATGTTTAATTTTAACCTGATTTTGATCATACTAAATATTTAAAAGCATATGCTATCGGTATGATACCTTAACATAAAAATCTTTTAAGTTGTGGTTAATGGTTTATTAAGGTCGCCAGCTATTTAAGATGGTCCGATAAGTGAAGATCGTCATCGAGCTCGGGCCAGTAGATTGAACTTGTTAGGGTGGTCTAAATAGCGAGTAGGACATACCATTGGGGTATTAAACATGTATGCCCTTAAGGAGTAAAATGTTATACTATGTTTTGGAGACATTTTATTAATAAAGAATTTATTATTTAATACTAAATGTTGTCCTCTTTACGTTCATATTTGTTAAATGTATGATAAGTAAACAAAGGTCTGAGGCTATCGGTCTAAACCTTTAAGGATCAACCATATGAGGGATAGATTATGCATAAGACATGATTGTAAATGTGACGGTCTAAATCATAAGATCCACAATCGAGAAAATAAAGTTGGGCGTTTTATTCATGCTAAAATTGTTATGTTGTCTACATCCCTAACTGGGAGATGGCTTGTCTTGACCATCAGAGTTGGACTCCACGAGTAGAAACATTGATACGTTGTCATAGGTGACGATGTATTAGATCGGGACATAAAGTTGAATTGATTTAGATTAATAATTTCATCTGTACAAATCAATTCACTTTAGACAATCATATATCTTGTGTCTTGATCTTGAAATGACTAATGGGCACGTTATCTTGACTTATGTTTTTGATGTACTAAAGGATGCCATCTTGACTTTATGATCGTACGCATACCGGTACATTGTAGATATAACTTTTAATAACGTAGACCTGTTATTCGTAAATATAGAATCCATAGCTCCATGGGTGGAATCAATGATATTCTCTTATATGCGTTATCTTGTAATTGGAAGACTGGAGCGCTTAACCATTTAGATACATAGGTGTAGTTGAATGGTATACTGTCTTTAAATGATAAGTTTTTCAATGGTGAGATAATAGAATATAAGATAAAAATAATTATAAAGATAAGATGGAATTTTTTCTTAAACCGATTATGATATCCTATGGGGATATGACACATTATGATATGTCATGGACACTTGGCTTACTTGAAGCTTCGTAATTTTATATGGTTTAATAGTACAGCTCTAAGCTTTTAGTGGAGTAACATTAGAGTTGATGATTATAAAATATATATATATATATATGGGATATTATGTTTTGTAATTATTAGAGCTTGAATTATATAGGTCCATCATGTCCCATCAGGTCCCCTTTGCTAGCTCATTATAAACCCTATAACGATACGGCGTGCTTTTTTAATTAATTGGTGACTTATGTCAATTTATTAGATTGGCTAAAATTCAATAAGATCAGATAATTTATGCCTATTTATCGGCTGAATTAATTTTGTAAATTAATTCAATATAAAATTGTTGAATTATCGGGAATATTTTATTTTCTATGAGATTATCCATATATGGTTGTTTTGATTAGATAACTTCTCTATTGGGCTATTTGAATTAAAACTGAGGCGTTATCTGAAAATCTTGGATAGAAAATAAAATATTCTTAAGGATTAGATTATCGCAAGTTTGACAAGCCGTTACGTTAGTTTAGCATGCCGATGTTGTAAGTTCGGTCTGCCAATCTAATGATTATTTGATCACGTATTTCAGATGCAATTTTATCAAAAGTTTATCCAGATTTGAATTTTTGAAGCCTTATCTGATGATGACCAACCCTAGGTTTGACCGCTATGAATAAGAAATGAGTTTTCTCAGTTATTCAGATCAGTTGAGAAGTTAAGAGTAAGTACTCTAGTGTGAAAAAGTCTGAAACTCCTTAGGAGCTATTGTTCACAATCACAAACCTTGGCTCTAGGTCTTCTCAATTGGTTGGAAGGAAAGTCACCGGAGAAGAGTTGTACGATATGTGTCCACACACACTCCGATCGTGAATAAAGAATAGCAAAAAAGACCAATTGATTGAGGCTCTTCTGAAATGTTCTTCTCTACACTGATTCCAGGCACTCTTTGGCGTACAAAAGCTAGTAAGATCTGATTAATTTATGTATATAGCATGTGAAATTTGTGTTTTAGACAATACTCTTATTTAAAAATTTTTAAAATTCTGCCGTATACTTGTTTTCCAACATGAGGTAGGGCTAGACTCGCCGATAGGGACCGACCAACTTTGTAAACTCACTATCAGGTTGGGACATTCTCACAACTAACGAACTGAACTTGTCATTGGCCGGATAGGATAGGACTAATGGACTGGACTTGTCATCGAGGTCCAGCCTAGAAGTTTGACACATTGTTAAGGTCGAGACAATATGTCAGACATGTAACGCCCGCCTAATTTTATGTAACGAATTATGTTATGATAATGGCGACGTTAAATGTTATATTTATGATAAGTGTTATGATATATAATATAATGGTGCTAACCATTTTATTTTAAGTGATATGACAGGTGACGCTCACGTGAAATTGATGTGCTCAAATGTTCATGTCATTAATGTTATATGTTTAATTATATTTTTATTGATAATTTAATGTTATGAATGATTTTTGTATTTAAGGACAGATCGGCAGGCCGGACCATTCAGTTCGACAGGCCGAAATGATTTCCTCATAACGGCAAGCCGATGGTATATCATCAGTAGGCCGAACTTCAGAGATCGGCAGGCCGATGACAGCTGACAAACAGTCAGCAGAAATTTCACAAAAATTGTGATAAGGTTGAATTTGTGATAAGGATAATTTATTTTGAATAATTAACATAATTATGGGATGATTTGTTTAATTTTGGTAATGAAGCAATTTACTTTTGATTAAATTGAATTAATGGATAAGTTTTCCCGATTTACAAAAAACAGAATATGGTAATTGCGACAAAATCATTGACTCTCCCTCAATCTTCTCCTTTCCCCACAAATTTTTGCTCTGACTTTAATAAAAAAAAAAATTCTGATTTGTATTAAGAGGATAAGTTTTTCCTTATTTTTGAATTTCATTTTTCACCATAGCAAAAACTTCTCTCAGACAAATTCTTTCTTTTTGTACTCTCTCTCTCTAATTCTCTCTCAATTTCTCTCTTCTTATCACATTTCTTTTCTTCTTCTTCCTCTCAAATTTCCCTTGCAATCCTTTGTTAAAATATCAAAATTTCTTTGGAGTTAATTCAAGGAGTTTTAAGAAGAAATCGTTCTAAGGTATGAACTCAAT
>CAMOHE010055881.1:0-14419 GCA_946598075.1 Artocarpus hirsutus
TCCATCATATGCCCAATTCTTAAAGGTTTAGACCGACAGTCTCAGACTATTGTTTGCTTATCATACATTCAACAAATATGAATGTAAAGAGGACAAGATTTGGTATATAAATAATAAATGAATTCTTTATTGATAAAAATGTCTTCAAAAACTCATTACATTTTTACTCCTTAGGGCATACATGTCTAACAGACACAATTGGGGTGCCAAAGACTATAAACATTGAGGCTAGGGGACTATCTACGGGCAATCGATCATCAATAAATCGAGAGGAGTGGGAGCAAGCTTGTCTTTATGTCTTGCACAATGGTAATGAAGTGGAGCCTTTCAATGTGGTGCACATGAACGAATCAAAAAGAGCAAGAAATGAGAAGTGGTTGCAAGATGAACACAACCGGACCTTTCGATTATGGATTAGAGCAAACATCTATGGCAAGTGCTCCACATCACAAGATGGAGGCATGTCACAAGAGTTGAAGAACCTAGCTAGAGGACCGTCGTCGGTAGTTAAAAGGTACACATCATATTCCATAAATGGTTACACTTTCTACACTCGCAAAAGAGATGAGATGCATCCGGTGTAAAATAGCGGTGTGACTCTCAATGTTGAGGCTATGCATATTACCTCCGCCAAGGACAAGAATCTGGTATATGGGACCATGAACTACTTTGGTTTCATTGAAGATATTTGGGAACTTGATTATGGGTGATTACGCATAGCACTTTTTATGTGCAAGTGGGCTGATAATAACTATGTTAAGGACGACGATGAAGACATCACAGTGGTTGACTTTAGAAGATTGGGATATAGGAATGATCCCTTCATTTTGGCATCACAAGCAATCCAAGTTTTTTATACAACAAATCCCCAAGACATGGAGTTCTCTCTAGTCGTCTCGAAAAAGCCAAGAATAGTTATTGACAGTGAAGAAGTTGATGAAGATTGTGCAAACATCCCTTCATTCACAAAGGGATTGCCACTGGTTGAAGAGATAGATAATTTTGAAGATGATGTTTTGCACTTGCTTCATGCAGATGTGGAATGGATATGTATTGAGGAACCAATGAAAAAAGAAGATAAAAAGATGAGCATCAATAATTTGCATATATGTTAATTTACTTGTAACATTTTTCTTTAATTTATTGCATTTTTCAATATTTGTTTACCTATCTATAGTTAAATTTTTGGTGAAAAAGGAGATAAAGTATACATTCTGGGCCATTGGATGCTTAATATACGGGCTGGCCACCCTGGGCAGTAAAGAATATTATGCGTGGAAGAAATATTTAAGACACTTTTATACGACAGTTTTCCCACAAACCATCGTGGAAAGTATTTTTCACGATGGGTTTTGCAAAATCCATCATGGAAAGCTTTTAATAGCATTAAAAATGCTATGAAAAGTAGTATTTATCCATGATGGTTTTTGAAAAAACCATCATGGAAAGCTTTTCACAGTGTTGGGTATGCTGTGAAAAGTAGTATTTTCTACGATGGTTTTTTGCAAAAACTATCATGGAAGAGTGTCTTCCATGATAGTTTTTGTGAAAATCGTTGTGGAAGATCAATCTTCCATGACGGTTTTGACAAAAACTGTCGTGGAACACTAAGTTTTCCATGACAGTTTTTGTCAAAATCATCGTGGAAGACCAAGTTTTCCACGACAGTTTTTGACAAAACCATCATGGAAGGCCTAATATTCCATGATAGTTTTTGTCAAAGCCATCGTGGAAGATGCTCATTTTCCCCCACTTCAATTTTTGAAATTTGCGCCACCCCCACCCATAATTGTATGCGCGCCCTCTCTCTCATTCATTCCTCGCTCTCTCTCTCAAATCCCTCTTTCTCTCTCTCTAAAATCCAACCTTCCTTCGCCGTCATCATCTCCACCGCGCTACCAATGCCTACTTGCCGCTGGTAAGCTCCCCCTCCCTCTCTCTGTCCTCTATCCCCTCACCCCACCCACCAACCCCCCTACCCATCTGCCCTCACCCCCCTTGCTCCAGCCCACCCCCTCCCCCACCCACCCGCCCTCACCCCAGCCCACCCCCCCACCCACCTGCCCTAGCCCCCTCATCCCGTTGCCCAACCCACCACCCCCCCACCTACCCCCCCTCAACCTAGCCCACCCCCTTCCCCACCCACCCACCCTGTCCCCCTAGACCCTTGCCCCCTCCCCCTAGCCCCCCTTGCCCCCTCCCCCATTTGCCCCTCTCCCCCTCGCCCCCCTTACCCCTTCCCCCACCTGCCCCTTGGCCCCACCCACCCCCCCTCGCCTCCACTCATGGCCCTTCTTCGACCCTAATCCCTTACATGGGTAATATGCAAAATTATGTATTTGAAATTGTAAATTTGTGAATATGCGTAATCTGTGAAATTGTGTAATTGAGGTTGCAAATTTGTGAATATGTGAGGATATGTAAATATGTGAAATTATATGAATATGTGTAAGTTTTGAAATTATATATGTAATTGAAATTGTGAATCTGTGAATATGTGTAATATGTGAAATTACATGAATATATGAAATTGTGTAGTTGAAATTGTAAACTTGTGAATATGTCAAGACTTGAATATGTGAAATTATGTCAATATTTGAAATTGAGAACTTGAAATTGTAAAGTTGTCAATATGTGAAGATGTGAATTTGTGCAATTATGTGAATATGTCAATATGTGTAATATGTGAAATTGTGTAATTGAAATTGTAAATTTGTGAATATGTCAAGACTTAAATACGTGAAATTATGTCAATATATGAAATTGGGAACTTGAAATTGTAAAGTTGTGAATATGTGAAGATGTGAATTTGTCAATATGTGTAATATGTGAGATTATGTAATTGAAATTGTAAATTTGTGAATATGTATAATATGTGAAATTATATGAATATGTGAAATTGTGTAATTGAAAATGTATGAAGTGGAATATGTGAAGATGTGAATCTATGCAGTTTGTGATTTAATATTAGTATGTATGTGTTAGTTTTTGCTTACTTTACATAGGTACAATGTCTCGCGAGATCGATAGTGACCAGTACGAGGACGAATACAAAGACTGCACTCCATCTTCATCACAATATAGCAAGGGGAAACAACACAGTAAGCTACAAAGGCGAACCGAATTTGATTCAAAAGTAGACTTTGAGTGAAGGGCTACATTAATGAAAAAAATTCATCGAATGAGAAAGAAAGGTTTAAGATTGAAGTGACTTTTGATTCAAAAGGCCAACCGAAAGGCACACCCAACCATGAATTTAGCAGTTGGATCGGAGTCCTCAGTCAAGAGCTCATTTTGATATGGACAAAAGATTAGAGGTCTAAGGATTTAGATAAAGTAAACGATGTGATTAGAGGTCTAAGGATACAAAGCCTTCACAATTGAGGATTGGTATAGGAAAAGGGCTTTGAAGGTTTGTGGCGAATTTGCAAAGGGGTTCAGATCTAACCTCTACGTTATATTCGTATAGCCATACCTTTCCATTTTAGAGGAGGATGAAAATATATATAAACGGCCTTCTACGGTAGTACGCTACTATCCCTCCATAAATGATGAGGATTGGGAAGATTTTGTGAGATATCGATGTTCCACTAAATTCCAACTACTATCATCAAATGCAAAAAAAATAAGAGCTGAAAATGAATACTGCTCTATGGTTGGTCGAGTTGGATATAGAGAGCTTGAGCAATCCTTGGTACATTAAAATTTTACTCATATTACATATATCAATTATTCTATCATTACTATGTTACTAACATAGCGTAACACAGTTTGCAAAGATAGCCATGCTACCAACACATGAGGAGTTGTGGGTAAAATCACATCAAGGTCATGATGGCCAGTTTAAAAATCCAAAAGTAGCAAAAATTGGGAACTTGATTGTAAGTTTACTGAACACGAGCAATTAATTTTTAACTTAATACCATATGAAGGATTGCTTGAATAACATGGTTGTGTTGTTGTTTTATAGGATGAATACATAATGCAACAAAGTCAAGGGAGCTTCCAATCGGTTGGTTATATGACATTCTAGCGAGGGCACTAGGAAAACTAGAACATTCAGGACATGTTTGTGGCAAATCGAATTATGTGAAGCAGTCTCAATACTTTGATCTCCAATTAGGTACTTTGAAATTGAATAGCAAATGTCAAGATGCAGATGGAGATTGCAGAATTACGAGGTCTTGTGACCAAGCTGATTTCCCAAGGACATGCCAAGTCAACGAATGATAGCATCTCACAACCCAATAGCTTCAAAGCTAGTTTTAACCCTCCCAATAATGTAGCAGAAACTCCAGAAATCCAATAGTCACCTCCTCGTCAAGAGCCCAAACAATGTAGGCTCTTTATTGAGGATAGAATTAATGGTAGGTGTGCACTTGTTGTGCTTGGGAATGTATGGATAGAGAGTCTTTCAACTGATATAGTTCATGGACAACTATTAGGGGAAGAGAACGTGCACATTAGCATCACTGCTATCAGAGTTAGAACAGCTGAATTGCCTGTTCCAACACTTGAAGCAACAATTATGGGTGAAGCAGTTGGAAGCTTCGTCGCATGGCTGAAGAGATTAGTTGAAGTTAGTACATTGACGAAGAGAAGTTGAGCGCCTGGCCATATTCCATAAGACCTAAGCGGAAAGAAACGCCAAAAAAGAAAAGCTCTACAAAAGCAAGAGAATCACAACTTGAGGTAGAACAAGAACAAGAACAAACCATTGCTAATGAGCAACTGCCGACACTTAACTTCGGTTCAGTTTCTCACGAATTTATGCAGTTGGCTCTATATGTACATTCTTTCATGCATGATGGGTCGACGATTCAGTGCCCGATACTGGTAAATGTCACTAGCAATGAATTGCCTATCTATGTGGGGCATGAAGACATTTACTACTTCATCAACTTTGATAAAATCAAGGCGAACTGTATCCTAGTATACCTCAGGTAATAACTCCATCCTTATTTCATATTTTTAAAATATAGGTAGAGTGCTTTCAAATAATTGACTGTATTGTTTTTTATTATAGTTTTTTGACTGACTATTGTGAACTGCAAGGCTTGGTGCCAAATTTCAGTTTCATATCTCCGGCCATTGTTTCAAGTGCAACAAGAGACCTACAGAGTGATCGTAGAGAGCGTGCCATATCACTCCTCCACTTATTAGCTCAAGCACTGAGGGGAAAATTATTCTTCCTGCCATACAATGTTGGAGAACATTGGATGTTGGGACTTATTTCGCCATGGGAGGACCAAATATATTAGTTTGACCCCCTCAAACACCCACCACGTGAGGATTTCGTATCAATCATGAGATTGTAAGTATTAATGTTCTCTTATAAAATTAATTGTTTTTAGTCCCACATAATTGTATCGTCTATTAATTCATTTAAACATGACACATTATTAGGGCGTTGAATGATTGGAAGCTTCAAGCGGGAAGCAGTGTCACAAACTGACTAAACGAAACGCTATATTCCAAATGTAAGTGTCCAAGACAATAAAGAAACGTAGAATGTGGTTTTTTTATTCTACATTTCATGCAGGATATAATTATAAGTGGTATAAAAGCCTTAGGAAAAAAAGATTTTTATATACATACAGATATACATGAAGTTAGATTAGAGTGCGTACAATTTGTAAATAGGTATGTGCTCTTTAGATAGATAGATGGAGATAGTAGATAAACAAATATTGCTCAAAATAGCTCAAATGTAAATGATCTTGTAAATACCTTGTAATTTCAAAATACACCAATTTTTGTATGCAATTAGGGCCTTGCTGTAATGGATAACACATGAGACTTGCCATCCTATGGGAAATCAAAAATTTTTGGCAATTTTTTTTAGGGGGATACAAATTTTCCGTGATGGTTTCCCAAAAACTGTCGTGGAAACTAGGGTTGCCACGGTGGAAGAAACTGTCGTGGAAACTAGGGTTTCCATCATGGTATCTCGAGAAACCATCATAGAAACTAGGGTTTCTATGACGGTTTTTCAAGAAACCATTGTGGAAAAGAACTTCATCCAACCCTTTTCTTGTGCAAATTTTTCTTTTACATGATGGTAAAAAATCGTTGTGAAAACTTGATGTTGTACAATGACCGAAGTTTTCATGACGGTTTTTTAACTGTCGTGAAATTTTTTCATGATGGTTTATAACCGTCGTGGAATCCGTAGTTTGTAGTAGTGTGTGCCTTAGGCCAATGATGTAATGACCACATTTTGACTTTGTTACATTTGTATTTTATTAATAAAGAGGCATTTTTATTATTGTTTTTTATTCTAATTTCATGAATAGTTAATTCTGTCTAAGATTATCAAGTATGTGACTTGATAGTAAAAGTCTTAGGTGAAAGTTGAATTTTATTCTAAATTATCCTTAGTCGATTATTATTATTGTGATAATAATGAATGAAGACTAGTATGAAGTATGATTGATGATTATGTTTTACTAATCATGTGTATGAGATACTAAGTCAACTCATAGATACATATTTGAGAAATGATATATTGGATCGACCCGATATAAGAATACTGCATTGATAATTGTCATAAGTGATTCTCATCACAATAATATTATCCTAGTCCTCTGACCTAAAATCACCATTGTTTCCTACATGGAAAGTTCTATATTTGACACATTCTAATATCATCTTTAATAGGATGATGGAATGGATTTTTTTTAGATATAGAGTGAATCATGTGAGGAATGTGAGTGATTAAGAAGGAATTTGTTCCTTATTTATTATGAGAAAGATATCTATGGGCCCCTCGATAAGTTAGACTGAAGAAAAATATATGGCCATACTGGAATGAATTGATAAGGGTTATCAATATCAATCTACTCAATGTCAAGAAATAATATGATTGAATAGTATAAGGATGACATAAACCATGCCTTATGTTCAATCAAGGTATCTAGTGACAAAAGGACTTTAATACTTATTGTGGATTAGGTTATGTCGGATTATTGATATTCACATAACTTAGGTAATCATAATGTCTTGCTAGAGGCCGCTTATGATTTGTAGGCCAAAAATAGAATTTAAGCCCACTACCAACGTTATGTGAACCTACAAGGTCGCACACTTAGAATAGGCCAAAAGAGAATTTTGGGGTTTATTGTGTCTACCTTCAATAAACCTGATAATGTCCAAATTCAATGCACTAGATATGTCTAGGTTTATTAAATCTGACGTTATATAGATTCCATGAATCATATTTAAATTAGAGTTTACCTTAGTTAAAATCTGACTCTATCTCAAAGTCAATATATATATATATATCTGTTTTAGTTCTAGCCAAATTAGAAGAGAAATGACGTTCTCTCATTCTAAAAGGAAAAAACATTAAAAACCCTAAAATTGAGAGAGTCATTTAACGCAAGGAGAGGGTGCTAGCACACCAATTTGGTTTTTGAGAAGTCTGCTTGTATAGATACCTACAAAGGGCATTGCTCTAAGTAGTAACATCTAAATTCGATCCCGAATATGAAAAACTCGAGTTAGGGTGTCATCGGAGTGAGCCTGCTCTCTTCCTTCCAAAAATTGTGCCCCTTTTGTCATGCTGGTAAGATTTTATGACTTTCTTATCAATCGAATCGATTTTCATGGATCTTGTGAGGGTTTTGTGGAAATTAATTTTAATTTTTTGCTGCTCATTTGAATCACAAAATCTAACAAAACCCAACACTAAGGATACCTCGAGAGTGGTCTCAATGTATCTATATACCTAAAATGAAATAGATGTCCTTAAGATCTTTTATCTCACAGTTTTTCATCATAAATCTCTTTGCTTTGTACAATAAGCCTATATTGTTGCTAACAAGTAGTATGTCATTGACATATAACACTCAGAATATGTATTTACTCCTACTAAACTTATGGCACACACAATCATCAATTTTATTTACCTCAAACCCATACAAGACAATAACTTGATAAAATTTATGATACCATTGAGCAAAAGCCTGCTTGAGACCATATGTGAATTTCTTCAGTTTGAAGACCAACTTCTTTAGGTTACTCGATACAAAGTTTTTGGTTGTACAATATATATTATTTCATCAATGCTACCATTGGGAAATGTAATCTTTACATCCGCCTAATATAGCACTAAATCAAAATGAGTGACAAGTACCATTATGATCCTAAAAGAGTCTTTCATTGAAACTGGAGAAAAAGTCTCTTTAGAATCAATGCCTTTTTTTTTGAATAAAATGCTTAGCAACTAAATGAGCCTTATATCTCTCAACCTTGCCTTTTGAATTACTCTAGGTCTTAAATATCCATTTTGTAACTAATAGATTTTGTACCTTCAGGCATATCAATGAGATCCTTAATGTCATTGTCCTTCATGGATTTCATCTAATCATTCATGGCATCAATCCACTTTTAAGAGTTAGAACTATTTTTGATTTTATGGAAGTTGATTGGATCATCTTCCTCCACTTTTATGTTAACCTCATATTCTTGAACAAAGACGAAATAGTTATCTAGAATCACACTTCTTTTTTCTCTAGTGGATTTTCTCAATGGCATGTCCCCTTAAGGTTGTTCAGTTTGCTCAATAGGAGAAATATCTTCACCCTAGATAGGGAGCTCCTCAACATTGTCTTAACATTTTGGATTTCCATTTTGAACAATGTCAAGAATTTGAGCCTGATTGTTATCAATAGCAATAAAAGGAAGAGAAGAAACAAATTCCTCTTCAAAGGCAATGTCTTGTAATGCCCCAAAATTAATTAAGTAATATTAGTGAGAAAAATGGTGGATTAATGTGCTATAATGAGTGTTATAAACTTAATTTGATCTTTTTTTTAAATTTCTAAATTAACGATATTTTTATTATTTTAATGGTTTTTAATTATTCTTAATTATTTTAATTGCTATTTTGAATATTTGGAGCAAAATAATTTGCCAAATGTCAAAATGTCCATTTTATAAAACCGTGGGTGGCACACAGTTTTTGCACTGTAAAACCGCCTATTTTTTCCTCTTTTTAATCTCTCCTCTCTCACTTCCTCTCCCTCACTCTCGCTCATTCTCTCTTTCACTCTCCTTCTCTCGCTTTCTCACTCTCTCCCTCTACCTCTCTTTCTCTCTTTTCCTCTCAAAATTTTTTAATCAAAAATCAAACCCAAGCATCGAATTGGATTGGAGGCTCAGGAACTCAAGCAACCAAAAACACGATTTGAAGCTCGAATCCAAGGTTAGTTTTCAAAATTCAAAACTTTTTAATTTTTTAAATTTTCTTGCATTTTGAAATCTAAGCTTATTTGAACTTAGAAAAACCTTGAAGCTAAGTTACAGAAACTTAAAACAAGTAGAATCTAAGCTTAGTTTGAAGGAAAATGAATTTAAATCAAAATTTTTCATTTTTCTCCATTTCTCACCATTTTTGGAATTTTTCAAAAATCTTTGTGCAAATCTTGTTTAAATAGGTTCAAAAGTGTTTTATAACGTTTTTCTATCTTCTATAGATGTTTTCCATACCTGAGAACTATGAAAAACAGGGTGAAATGAGGATTTGGGCTTGGGAGGCCGAGAACCCGTGCCTGGAAATTTTTTGAATTTTCTAGTTTGATAGGCCAAACTTCTTGTTCAGCAGGCCAAATTCACAAGTCCGACAGGCCAGATTCATACGCCCGGCAAGCTGAACCTAGATTTTGTAAATAAAAATGGCACACTAGATACTGATAGACTCAGTTATTACACATTTAAGGTTGTTCGTGGTTCTGCAGAGCTGATGTGTAGTGGACCTGGACTATGGTGCAGGACACCGGCATAAGTATTGAGGTAGAACTTCTACCCTTTTCTTTGGCGACCTAGTTCTTAAATGATTTTGGCCATAAAGAGGAATTTTTATCAAAATGTTTTCAATGGGTGATTGAAAAGGATTTTCATTGGCTATTTTTATAAACACTACATTGAGGTAATTTTCATAATAAACCTCATAATGAATGTAAATGAAAATACTTGGTAAAAAATGATTTTAATAATTATAGAGAATATATAGAAGGGCATGATGCTATATTATAGATCGGGTTGTATAGCGTGCAATCTTGAGAACAAGTTTCGAAACCCAACTAGGCCATTATGGTGGTGATACATATATGGTTTGCCCAAGAAAAAAAAATGATATTCTTTTTGGTCGATTAATAAACGGTTTTGGAAAGATTAATTTTTATTAAATTCTATTTATTCATGAAATTTTCTGATATGAACCATGCCAAGAACTGACACGACCCTAACCAGAATTCGCCTCCAAGATCGAAACGCCTAATCGGATTTGAAACGGAACTGTGACCCGATGCCTAACAAGAAGCACGAACCTTGGTATGTGAGGATGCCACAATCAGTTATGGATGGACTGATTGATAAGTCTTTGAATGCCACAGAATCTTTCGATAAATCTGAATAGTTTGTTTAGGAACCGAAGAGAATTAAACCTCAAATTGTGTGTCAAAACTTGTTTCCATTGAATGAAATTCATTACAATATATAGTGGTTCCCCTTTGTGAATTTTGAGCTCCTAATTGCCCATGGAATTTCGGGCAAATCAATTACTAGCCAAAAAGATGCTCAATCTAAAGCAAATAAAGTAAGTTTCCTAAATGGCTTAAAAGCCTTACAATAATATAAAAGTAAACGCATGTTTTGTAAAAGAAAAGGAAACTAGACAATAATTAGGCAATTAGCTGATTCTCGCCTCAAATTGGGAAAGTAACTAAAATGGAAAGTAGTGAGATTATTTACAGCCAGAGGATTATTCGATCCCTTCTAGAACTTGAATCACGCATTTGTTGGTTTGGTTGTCACATGCAATTCCCTCAATAGGCCTCCATGCGATAGCTTGAGCCCAAGATGCTTGAATCAGCCCAACAAGCATTTCTTTGAACTTCTTCACACGAGCTCTCGTAACTGGACCAATGGGAACTTGAATTAGATCTAAATATGTCTCATCTCTTGTGCTCTTGCTTGTGCTACCGATGCCCTTATCATTCCCCTCCTCTTGAGAAGGATCTGTCCTCAAATCGTCGCCTGCATCAAAAGGACTTAGATCAGAAACATTAAAGGTGGCGCTTACACGATACTCACTGGCAAGTCTAGCTTGTATGCATTATCATTGATCCTTTCAAGAATTTGAAAAGGACCGTCCCTCTAGGCAACAGCTTGGACTTCCTTTGTTTTGGAAACCATTCCTTGCATAAGTGCAACCATACCCAATCACCGGGCTCGAAGACGAGCTTGTGATGCCCTTTGTTGGCTTGTTGAGCATATTGCTTAGTCCTTCGCTCGATGTTGAGTCTTGCCTTCTTGTGTATCTGCGTAACAAGGTTAGCTTTTCTTTTTCCATCTAAATTCACACGTTCATACAAAGGTAATGGCATTAAATCCAAAGGAGTTAAAGGATTAAAACCATAAACAACTTTAAACGGTGAAAATTGAGTAGCAGAATAAACAGATCAATTATAAGCAAACTCAACATGTGGTAAACACTCCTCCCAAGTTTTGATGTTCTTTTTAATGACAGCCCGCAACAAAGTTGACAAGGTTCTATTCACAACTTCTGTTCGACCATCGGTTTGAGGGTGACAAGTAGTCGAAAACAATAGCTTAGTCCCTAACTTAGCCCACAAAGTCTTCCAAAAGTAGCTTAAGAACTTTGTATCCCTATCAGAAACAATTGTCCTAGGCATACCATGAAGTCTCATAATTTCCCTAAAGAACAAATCAGCAACATTGGAAGCATCATCTGTCTTGTGGCATGGAATAAAATGTGCCATCTTGGAAAACCTATTCACAACCACAAATATTGAGTCTTTTCCCTGTTTCGACCTAGGCAATCCTAACACAAAATCCATCGAAATATCAGTCCAAGGTTTACTAGGTATTGGTAAAGGGGTGTATAAACCGTGGGGCTGCACTCTTGATTTAGCCTGCTACAAGTTACACATCTACCATAAAGCCTCTCAACATTTCGTTTCATATGTGGCCAATAGAAGTGTTCTTGCAACACTGCTAAAGTTTTCATCACTCCAAAATGTCCCATCAATCCTCCCCCATGGGACTCTCTCACTAGCAAGTCTCTTAATGAACAATTAGGCACACACAATTTATTATCCCGAAACAAGTATCCCTCATGCCTAAAGTACTTACCACTAGCAAATCTCTCACAAGCTTGATATTCAGTGCTAAAGTCACAGTCATCAGCATATAACTCTTTAATATGTTCAAAACCCAGTAGTTTAGCATTAAGAGTTGAGATTAAGGCATACCTGTGAGAAAACACATCGGCAACGACGTTTTCTTTACCTTGCTTGTAGCGAATGACATACGAAAACGTCTCTATAAACTCCACCCAACGAGCATGCCTCTTGTTCAGCTTGTGTTGGCCCTTCAAGTGTTTCAGGGATTCATAATCGGTGTGAATCACGAACTCCTTAGGCCATAGGTAGTGCTGCCACGTCTCTAGTGCTCGTACCAACGCATGCAACTCCTTATCATAAGTTGGGTAATTAAGAGTTGCCCCGTTCAGTTTTTCACTGAAATATGCTATTGGTCTCCCTTCCTGCATTAAAACAACACCAATTCCAACACCTGAAGCATCACGTTCAATCTCAAAAGTTTTGGAAAAATTAGGTAAAGATAACAATGGAGCATTAGTCAACTTCTCCTTGAATAACTGAAATGCCCTTTCTTGCTCTTCTCTCCATCTAAACCCAATGTTCTTCTTGATCACTTCAGTCAGTGGTGCAGCTATAGTACTGAAATCTTTCACAAACCGTCAGTAGAAACTAGCAAGTCCATGAAAACTCCATACGTTTCCCACACTTGTTGGACTCGGTCACTCCTATATGGCTTGCACCTTTTCTTCATCAACCTACATACCTTGAACAATAACAACAAAACCAAGAAACACAAGCTTATCTATGCAAAAGGTACACTTCTTGAGGTTAGCTTACAATTTCTCCTTTCTAAGCACATCCAAAACAGATTTTAAATGTGCTACATGTTGGTCCACATCTTTACTATAAATGAGTATATCATCAAAATACACAACAACAAACTTGCCAATAAATGCATGTAATACATGATTCATTAAACGCATAAATGTACTTGGAGCATTAGTTAAACCAAATGGCATTACTAACCACTCATACAGACCATATTTTGTCTTAAAGGCAGTTTTTCATTCATCACTCTCTTTCATGTGTATTTGACAGTATCTACTTTTCAAATCAATTTTTGAGAACACAGAAGCACCATGCAATTCATCCAACATATCATCTAAACGAGGAATAGGATGGCGATACTTTACCGTGATATTGTTAATGGCTCTGTAATCTACGCACATCCTCCATGTCCCATCCTTTGTAGGCACGAGTAAGACTGGAATGGCGCATGGGCTCATACTTTCTCTCACGCACCCCTTTGTCATCAAATCACTGACCTACCTTTGAAGCTCCTTTGTCTCCTCGAGGTTGCTTCTATAAGTCGGTGGATTTGGAATGGAAGCACCAGGTACAAAATCAATCTGATGTTCTATTCCCAGAATTGGTGGCAAACCAGCAGGCACCTCATCCGGAAATACATCGTCAAATTCCTGTAATAGAGAAACAACAGAACTAGGCAATGCAGGGTCAATTTTGTTAGTGTTTAAAAATGCCTCTTTGTACAAGAGTACAATCATTGGTTAATTTGAAAACAAAGCCCTTTTAATCTCACCACCTCTTGCATAGAAGTTTGTTTTTCTCTCTGCTTTTCTCTCATTGGCTGATTGTGAATTTTTTCAGCCCTCTCAATTTTCTCTCCTTTGCTCTCTTTGCTCTCCTTTTTCTCAGCCATCTCTTCTTTTTTTTCTTCACTGGCTGAACTCTCTCTCTACACTCCCACTTTTGATTTTTCTCCACTCATCATTTTTCTTTTATCATTTTCTCTCTATAAGCTCACTTGGTCTTCATGGACCTGTTTTGGTGTTAACGGAACAAGAGTGATCGTTTTCTTATGGTGAACAAATGAGTACTTGTTGGTGAAGCCATCATGTTTAACTTGCCGATCAAATTTCCATGGTTTGCCTAATAATAAGTGCCCAGCTTGCATCGGAACCACATCACACAAAACTTCATCTTCATGTCTTCCAATGCGAAAAGAAACTAACACTTGCTTATGCACCTTTACCTCACCACTATCATTTAACCATTGCAATTTATAAGGTCGAGGATGCTTACTTGTTGGCAGCCCTAACTTCACTACCATGGTTGTGCTAGCAACATTAGTACAACTCCCAACATCAATAATCACACTACATACCTTGTTTTGGACATGGCACCTAGTATGGAAGATGTTTTCCCATTGCACCTCTTCTTCTTCTTCTTTGGCCTGCACACTTAGAGCTCTCCTTGTAACCAACAATTCT
>CAMOHE010055885.1:373-18464 GCA_946598075.1 Artocarpus hirsutus
AAACTTAACTTAATGCATAACAAATGCATCATCAAGCTTATAACTTGAACTATGAAACATTATGCATTGTTAAAATGAAAAACATGCTTTAAATACTTTAAAAAGCATAACTTGGACTTTTTAAACATTGTGTATACCCATATGCAAATAAGCTTTAATCATAACAGTTGCAAATTCATTGCAAACCTCTCTTTGAATCTTTAAAACTTTTGCATAATAAATGCAAACACTCTTGAAAAGAAACTTGCATAATAATTGCAAGCTCATTTATAAGCATATATCAAAAAGATTTAAAAATCATTTACTTCATGTTGTAGGTGAGGTCTGAAACTTACCTGTACTATGCTTTAGCGTACTCTATTCCTTTCTTGTTTCATTCCTTTCTCATTCCTTTCTCGTTCCTTTTCCTTTCGTTGGTCGGCTCCTGTGCCCTGATCATACGACAGCCAACTCATTAATAATCTTTCTATTTATCAATCCACTCGATTGATAATAAAACATATGCATTAACCATGAATTCCCTTTATATAACTTCCCGTCTCACTGGCGGTTACGTTACTCAACGTATTACGGAACATTTTTTGTCTAATAACGTTATGCTAAATCGGAGTGTCCGGCTCCGTTCTAGCCATTTTCGTAAAAATGATGAATTTGCCCTTGACGGGTTTTTCGTCCATTTCTTGACTTAACAACTCTCATTACGTAACTTAACATTCCATTACGTACATAATATGGAAAATCATCATTAAGAAACGTTTCCCGACATCGGGCGTTTCGGGTCCGTTTTGGTCATTTTTCATAAAATGATAATTTTGCCCTTCGTGTCATTTTCCTTCATTCTTTCTTTAACTAAACTTTAAATCCTTAAAACTGAGCATCTATCACAATGCATTATAATACAGTTCATACTGTATGCGAGATTGCTACTTACTTGGACTCCGAGCTACGCGGGTCTGGTTGTACCTCGCAGTATCAACAGTATATGAAGCATCCTCTGCAGTGCTCCTTGAGCTACCATAAATGGCTAGGAGTGCTTCCTGGAGATCTTACATTCTTTAACATATCATTCTGGACTCTGATACTACTGTTTGAATCGCCTCGATTCGCTTACAGTCGGTACTAGATGATTTCACCGGAGTGGAATTAGCTCGAACAGAGGACACCGTTGCATTCAGAGTGTCAAAACGAGTCGAAAGGCTGTCTCAGATTGTCGATTGGAGGTCCTGATCGTAAAATCCTAATTTGACCTTTGACTGACGGTTGGCCGCCGTTGACAGGCGTTGACCAGCGGTTGACAGCCGTCACGTGGCTCCGTTGGCAGCTGGGCTTGAGCCTATCCCCCCTAAATTGACCCTCCTGAGTCCATTGGTGGGGTCAATTTCTTCCAATTTGGCCTCCATCTACACGAATCGAGTACGGGTTCCACGACCAAAACCAGTGGTCCCGATCACGATATTTCGATGAAGGTACCGTGAAATTGAGCTAGGGGAATCGTTCCCCATGGCTCTCTGAGCAATTCCCCCATGGTGGGGTTGCTCAACACCACGTGGGACGACGGCCCCGAGGCTCCCACGGCTGCGCTAGGTGGTGGTGGCCGTTCGGGCTCATCCGACGGTCGTTGCCTGTTATTGACCGAGGCAAAACATCCCACGTGAGGTTCTGAACGTTTCCCCCCCCTCAATTTGGCTCCACGGCGGTAGGACGACAGAGTTCAAACTCCTCACGGCGGCGCAACATCGGCCCTCGTCATTCTCCGGCTGTCGGCGGTTGGATCGTGCAATTAACTTGGGGGTTTTGATGGCCGTCCCCCTTTGAGTCGTTTGGCACCGACGGTGTGCCTCACCGTCGTCGGGAAGGGCGGTTCCCACGATGGTGCCACGGCGGAGCTAGGGCAGCTCCATCGAAGCCCTTTCAGCTGAAATTGAGCTGAAAACTTGGTACCATCTTGTTCCTTTCATCACCCTGAGTCCATAGAGACCAAAATCACCTCGATTGGTGGTCGGACGGTGAAGAAATCAGCTTAGAAAATTATGGGTCTCACCGCCACTTTCGGCGGCTTGTGAGCCCTCCTCCGGTGTCCTTTCGGGCTGCTCGGCACACCATTGAGCTTAGCTCGTCGAGATCTTTCCAACGGTGTGGGAGGTGTCAAAAACGGAGCTCAAAATCTCAACTTCACTTTTACGAGGAGAGAGAAAGTAGAGAGAGAAAGTGAGGAGAGAGAAATTTGAGTTTATCTCGAATTTTCCTTTCTTTTTTTTTTCTCTTTTTGCTTTTATATAAAAAAGTGTAATCTACACTTTTTACATAGTCCAATTCTATACTGTGTGACTTTACAATAGTCTAATTCTTACACTGCATTACTTTTGCAGTGTAATTTTTATATTGCATAATTTCATTAGTGTATTTTACTTACACTGTATTATTCTAATACCGTATAATTTTCATGTTATTATACAGTATTTTCCCTCAAATCATGTTTTTTGCCTCAATTTAATCCTTAATTTAATGCATTTTCAGTGCATTAAAAAATCAGGTTGTTACAATCTACCCTCCTTATAAATTTTCGTCCTCGAAAATTAAAACCTTCCAGGGTAGTTCATCTCCTTATCCTCTTTTCGTTCTTTACATCCTTCCTTGCATCAGTACTTTTTTACCATAACTAAGCCTTCATCTTGAAACTTCAACCATTTCCATCATTTCATTAACATATTTCCTTGCATTATAACACCATACTTCTGCTGCGCACTCTGATCTTTCAACATCTCAGCGTAATTTCCCTTCATTTAGAGGTTTAGCATTCCACCTATGAACGCTGTTCTTGGAAATAGAGCTTATTTTCGGTCAAATCGCATCATTTCTATCTAAATATTAGGGTCATCTGACCACAAAATCCATAATATTCCGGTTCCATATCCATTCTTGAATGACATTTTACCGTAACTTTCGTCATAACATGTTGAATTCTAGCTTTCATCCTCCAATCTGTGAGGTTTCTGCTGACTGATTTGGCATCATTATCTTGATTATGATTCCCATCTGGGCGGTTACGAGCTTATTCACATGTCTCAACTCAATTGCAGAGTGCTTACGCTCGAAAAAATCACATATTTAGTCATCTAATGCCTGATTGCTCACCGGCATTCTCGTTCCATAAAGCATCGAAAATCACTTTCGAACCTCTTCTTCTGTTATCTTGTTCTACTTTCCTCATTATACATGTAGTCAATACCAATTTGACTTATAGTAAAGCAAGATTTGCTCATATAGAGACACAATTGTTGCCTAAACATCATAACTTGTCACGAGCTCATCTTCTTGATTTTGGAGCCGTCGGCCATCTGTTGACCATCATTGACCATGTTTGACCATCGTTGACTTGATACCGCTGTTGGACGATAACTGTCGTCGACTTGTGGGAAACATTCTAACACGTGACATTACGTTCATCCTTTGACCTTTGCCATTCTCATCGTTCATCCAGATGTGCTGATATCAAAGGCTACATTTTCGGTATAAACATGTAATCGTTAAATACTAACCTTCCTGCTTACTTAACTTAACTTACTTACT
Source organism: Artocarpus hirsutus (assembly GCA_946598075.1). Taxonomy (NCBI): domain Eukaryota; kingdom Viridiplantae; phylum Streptophyta; class Magnoliopsida; order Rosales; family Moraceae; genus Artocarpus; species Artocarpus hirsutus. The sequence goes on from CAMOHE010055885.1 coordinate 3,944, forward strand.
TGAGCTGTGGTGTAGCGGACATATGGCAGCGCGAAATGGGATGGCAGGATACTGCTCTGATACCACCTGTGACGATCTGCCTTTTCGGCCATCACTTAACTTTTATAAACATTGTGTACAAAACAGTAATCTTACTGACTTAGTAAGAAAGAGAAAGTGAGGAGAGAGAAATTCGAGTTTATCTTGAATTTTTCTTTCTTTTTTCTTTTTTTTTCTCTTTTTGCTTTTATATAAAAAAGTGTAATCTACACTTTTTACACAGTCTAATTCTGTATTGTGTGACTTTACAACAGTCTAATTCTTACACTGTATTACTTTTGCAGTGTAATTTTTAGACTGCATAATTTCATCAGTGTATTTTTCTTGCACTATATTATTCTAATACCGTATAATTTTTATGTTATTATACAGTATTTTTCCTTAAATCATGTTTTTTGTTTCAATTTAATCCTTAATTTAATGCATTTTTAGTGCATTAAAAAATCAGGTTGTTACACTATAATAGTTTAACTCTTAATAAATTTATATATTTATGCTTGTCCAGTTGAAGCAATTAGGTTGAAAAATGCTTCTACGAAAAATGTTCTCTATATGAAAACACTATTTTTCTCGTCCAATCTTTGGTACTGAACGAACATAAGTGTGAGCGTATTAAGGGTTTTTATGAGATCATCTGCTCACTTTTGTCTGCCATTTATCTCACCACATGAGCACAATGGAACTAGGAACGAAGAACACTTCTTCTCTTTTTTTCTCTCTCTACACACCTACCTTAGGGTTCTCTAACAGAGTTTTTACAGTCTAATCAATACTCTTAATTGTGTATTAAATGAATGGAGGATACCTCTATCTATAGAGAAAGAGAGGCCTAATTAATTCTAAAAGTTTCCTTAAATTTAATTTTAAATATTACACATTTAATTAAAATAAAATAGATAACTTTTCCGTTCCCTTACTTACATGTGGTGCTACGCATAGAGAATCTCTCTATGCTTGTGACACTAATTAGCTTATAGAAGGAAAAAAAATATTGCTTGTTAACTAATCTGATTTGTTTCCATAATTCGAATTTCTAATTTTTTGAATGAATCATATTTATCAAAATTAGAAACTTCTTGAAATGGGAAACTTGATGAATAAGACTTGGACAACATAGGGAACCCTTCCTTATGGATGTATACACCGTACACAATGGGTCCCACTAATTGTTTGTCTTCTAAAATTAAATCTTAATTATTACTATTATTATTATAATTAAATAATCTCATTATTTAATTATAATTTAATTCATAATTAATTTCTTTTGAGTGATTTTTTATTTAGTCCACAATTCTCAATTGATTAATTAATCTAATAATTCCACTTGTATAAATAGTGTCTGCAAAGGTAGTAGGAGGACCAATAGACTCATAATTTCAAGTTCCAAGTGAACTAATATATTATTTAAACTCTTTAATTAGTATAATAGCCTTTAATTAATTTCAAAGTTACTCCACTAAAAACTTGAAATTGCACTCTTGAAATTATATATATAATTACTTATATTCTGGAGTTGTCTATTTGATATAATTATTGCACATAAATTGATCCTCCATAAATAATTCATAATTAGAGCTAGTGAAACTTATGAACCTCTCCAATTACATCTTTATTGTTGAGTGATATTGATTTTCTGATGAATAATAAATTCATAAACTTATTCATAAATCTAAGCCCTCATATTATCCAAGACCCAAATCAATACTCAAGAGAACTATTTATTTGCTTCGAATGAAAGAGGGAATGGATTCGATCTTGTAATATTAATATTCTCGGCTATCTACTTCGTTATGTCTCTAAAATACAAAGGATAAAATTAGTTTCTTGAACCCATACCGAGTAAATCAAAATACATAATTTCAACAATAGGAGTCCAGGAATAACTTAAGATTAAGATCATCTTATATATGATGATCAGTTAATATATTCAGAACTTGCTATATTTAACTGAAATTATTCAGTTGTTTATATCACATCACATCAAAATCCTACATCATCAAATTATGTACAATGTACTTGTTTAATGACTCATTATAATAACAGATCACAATACTGTTCTATTCTCAATGGAAATGACTTGTACTAGTAACTCTCAACTAAAGTTGTTATACATTAATTGAATAATTAATTATATATTATTGATTATTTTTATTATCAACCTCAAAAAATTATCCTTCTATATATAACGCATATATAATATTTAAGGCTATATAGATACATATGAAATTTTAATAATATTTATAAAGTATTCAAAATATATGCACAATGATATAATGAAAAATTCACTTATTTGTTTATAAATTTGTCTTTTACAAATACATCACATGCTTTTAAGGCATCTATTATGTACACATTTAACTTTAGAGAAACTGTATTTCCATGGCTGTATGTTTATGTATTATTGAGTTACTAGAATAAATTGCATTTTTACCTATAAGAAAATGAAAAGACAAAAAACAAAAACAAAAATAAAAAACACAAACATAAACATAAACAAAAAAAAAAAAAGAAAAAAAGAAAACGGTGGATGAAATCGTAAACAAAGAAGAAAGAGCAAAAGGAGGAATTGAAAAGGAAAAGACAATTAAACCTGTGCGGTCCATTATTTAATCCATCAAACATGGACATTTTGCCTTGGTCAGCTCTAGTCCTATCACTGTAACCAAACAAGCAATATCATATGCTATTTGGTAATTCTTTGCAATCAGTTATTTCAATCGAACGCTATTTTAAAATCCTTCCTTATCACTAGGAAAAAGAACAATGCTCTTCGGTACGAGTGATGTTGAACATCCCATAATGGAGGTGAGTCTCACACAATTACTTTATATTGATTATAGTATTTAATACAGTGATGTCCACAAACATTTTCCAAAAGATTCCCGGATAAAAATTCCTGCGTCAACTCTCCCCTTTGATTTGAGGAGATTTTAGCTGGACCATTCTTTCTTGTTTGCAATGAGCATCGGTTTATGAGCGACAAAGAAAAGATGAATATTTAAGGTTTTGTTTTCTTAATTTTTGGTTTTTTTCTAAATCTTGGTTGCGTTAGTTTCTTGGTATTTTTACAAATTTGAGCAATAAAGAGTTGACTTTCTAATCAAAATTTGAAAAAGCAGATACCTCAAAAAACATAAATTGTTTGTTAAACCTTACAAAATGCTAAAACAATCAATATTACTTTAATAGAACTAACTTAATAACAAATAATATTATTGGTGTAACATGAGAGAGTTGTTTTGCATAGTGTAATTATAGGATGTCACAATTAAATATTGACTATAATTCTAATATTATTTTGTAAACTCATTACAATACAATAATAAAATTCAATAAATAAAAATTAACTGTAAAAAAACTAATAGTGTACATACAAACCTTGAGAAACTTTAATACCAAAAGGAGTGATTTGTAGGAGGTTAGAAAGCATTAGGTAGACTTTGATCCCGATCTAAACAATGCTGCCTTTGAATAGTCTTGGAGGTAATTGTTAAAGTGTCATATATATGTTTTTTGACTTCTTCCTCATGTTAACCTATAACTTGAGATTGTTGATTTATTTGATTTGATGAGTAGTCTTGATGGATATGCAATGATAAAATATCAAACATTAATTTTTGGTCGAGGATACTTAAATATATCAAAAAAGTCATCTTGGTTTCGTACCATACATCTACATGACATAAGGACTAAAACATTGTAGATGAGAACAAGAAAAATCTCATAAATATGTTCTGCAAACAAATAAAAAATTAAAGAAAACTCTCACGACTAAAATCTGAATTTTTAATTGCAAACTATCCATTAAAATGTAAAAATGATTTAAAAACTAACAAAGTGTTAATAATAATTTTTCTATTGTTTTTTGGTTCAATAATGTGAGCCATATTTAACTAAAAATTAATGGAAATTTTACTAAAATTCAAGAGAAAACAAAAAGTGCCACAAAATTGATTTTTTTTAAAAAAAAATTCCTAAAGTTTTTGGACATTTTGTGGACATTTTAAGAATATACTGGATATTCATGAATACTTACCGACATCAATGTAGATATTGTTAACACTTTAGGAAAGGTATCTTTCCTTTTGTTATTCATTTTGAGACTTCAAAATTCAAACAATATCATAAAATGTCAATAATATTACGGATATTTTTATCCTCAACTATCACGCCCCAGGGTTTGGGAGGTGACGCGGTAGATTAATTAAGTTAATTAAATAGAGATTTAGTTAAAAATTGGATTTTAGAATAAATTTTATTAATAAAAATGTGATAATTTTAAAATTGTTTATTTAAAATAAGCAGTTATAATATTTAAGCAAATGAGAATAACAAAATGAACAACAAGAAAATAGCAAAACGATCAAAATATAAGGTGAAGCGAAAATGGGTCCCACTGGCCCACATCTTGTACACACACATGTAGTACTGACAATATTACAACAGAACTACAGTCCAAAAGTAAAAGAAAAGGGTCAAGAGTTTACATGCCTTGAATTGTTATAATACAACCTACCCAAAATCTTCTACTAATCACAAGCCGGGTCAGCGGACTCTTCTCTGATCCTAAGCTAATATTCACCTAAAGGTAAGATTTTAAAACAAGTAAAATGTGAGCGAAAGGCTCAGTAGGACTATATCTTAAAAATAAACAGATAAATAGTTTAATAGAACATTTCTTAATAAATAAAGTAAGATTAAATAAGTACTTTCATTTATCAAAAGTGTATTGGAAACAGTTCATTAAGAGTACATTTTTATTATTTCAGGCAAACCATGATATTCATCACCGAAGTGGCCCAGCTGGATTTCGAGACTTGCCCCCAAAGTCGTTTACTACACGACCCGATCTCTGATATGGCATCATGCTCGTATATCTTTTTATAATTAAAATCTCTATTTACCAAATATAATCATTAACATTTATTATGAGGTTTATTATGAAAACACCTCAATCTACTGTTTAGGAAAACAGTTACAGAAAATCCTTTTTCAACCAATCATTAAAAAACACTTTGTTAAAAATCACTTTGAGGCCAAAACATTTAAAATTGGCTATCAAAGAAGGGGTAGAAGTCCTCCTCGATATTTATGCCAGTGTTCCACACCGTAATCTCGGTCCGCTATACGTTAGCTCCGCGGATCCACGCACAACCTTAAATGAAAACTAGGTCTATTAGTATCTAACCTGAGATATCCTAGGTTATTAAATCATCTCATGGTGTCCTAGTGTGCCATTTAGGTTCATAAAATTATTTTATAAAGTTGAAATTTTGATCGGGGTTCAAAACAGTGAAAATGGGTGAAAAATCACAAAATTGCACCATGCCTGGTCGGCCTGTCGATCGCCCTGATTCGGCCGGCTGAACTGCACAGTTCGGCCTGCCAAAAATCCAAGTCCGGTCAGCCAAACATTTCCAGGTTCGGCCTACCGGTCGGATGAATCCGATCTGCCGAACGCATGAATATAGCATGTCAAACTTGTGTTTTAGAAAATACTCTAATTTAAAATTTTTAAAATTTCACTGCTTATTACTTTTCCAACAGGTCTCGGCTTCTCCATGTCCAAATCTTCAAATCTAACCTGTTTTCTCAATTCTCAGGCATGGATAATGATCATGAACAGTAGAAAAATGTAGTAACTTACTTTTTAATGGATTAAAACAAGTTTTAAACAAAATTTTTAAATAAACTCAAAAATTAAAAAAATTGGAGAAAAATGAAAAATCTTGATTCAAATCCGTTTTTGATGAAACAAAGTTTGTATTCTAGCTAATCTAAGTTCATCTAACCTAGATTGAAAGTTTTCTAAGCTTAGAAATGCTTAGTTTTTAAAATGCAAGAAAAATTAAAAAATTGAAAAAGTTTAGAAAATTCAAAAACTAACCTTGAATCGAAGCTTGAATCAAGTTTGTGGTTGCTCAATCGTGTTCCCGAGCCTTAAATCCACAATCCCGCAGCTTGAAATCGAATTTTGTTTCAAAAATTTAGAGAGAGATTGAGAGAGAATGTGAGAGACCGAGAGAGAGGAAGAGAGAGAGAGTGCACGGGAGAAAGGAGAGAGAGAAAATGAGAGTGAGTGAGAGAGAGATGAAACAAATAGAGGAAGAGAGAGTAAATTGGTTGCACAAGACTATGTGCAACAGAACACTATTTTTAAATCAATTTACTTTGTTGAAATTCCAATTAACAAATAATAAAAACAACTTAGTGAAATTAAAATTTATTAAAGGAGTAAAATAACAATAAGTTTTTAAAATTTTTATAAAATAATCAAATCAAGTTTAAAGTACTTATTATGGCACACTGATCTACCATTTTACACTTTAATAACACTTAATAAATCTCGGGATGTTACATCAACTGTAAGACAACAATTGACATATGATTCAACGGAAAATGAATTATTGAATTACAAAAATAAATTGCTTTTTACCTAGAAGATAATGAATACAAAAAAAGAAAGAAAAAACAAAGACAGAAAAGGTGGATGAAATCGTAAACAGAGAAGAAAGAGAAAAGAAAAAGAATAGACAAAGAAAAGATAATTAAACATGTGAGGTCCAGTATTTAATCCATCAAACATAGACGTTTTGACTTGGTCTCTCTAATACTATCACTGATCACTGCAACCAATCAAGCAATACCAAAGTAGTTCGGCAATTCTTAGCAATGAGATATTCTAATCCAACGCTATTTAAAATCCTTCCCTATCAGTAGGGAAAAGAACAATGCTGTAAGATACAAGTGACATTGAACATCACAAATTAGGGCGGTTTCATACAACTCATTTTATATTGTGTTTAACACCACTAGTATCCTAAACATTTTTCATAAAGATTACCCAATAAAAATTCTTGCAGCAACTCTATCCCCTTTGTGTTGAGGAGATTTTAGTTGAAGCTTTCTTTCTTGTTTGCACTGACCATCGGTTTCTTACTGACAGAAGAAAAATTAAATATTTAGGGTTTTGTTTTCTTTGTTTCTAGTTTTTCTTTAAATCTTCGTTGTTTTAGTTTCTTGTTAGTTTTACAAATTTGAGCAATAAATAGTTCACTTTTTTTAATCTTTTAAAGTTCTAGTTGGTTAAATTCTGTCTTCATGCATTTGTAATATTTTGATGCATGTCGCCCCAGTTGTCTATGGCAAACATTAGCTACTAGATCATTATATTGGTCTGTCCAACAATTTGAATGTACCATAATTGTATATTCAATTATCAAAGTTAACTTTTACAATAAATAGCAATTAAAAAAATTTACTAACATTGTTCTTGTGATGTTGTGAGTACGATATCTAACCATCTAAGCTTGACACTTCTTGTTGCCATGGTTATTTTTATTTGTTTTTGACTTTTTTAGTTTATAATTATATTCAACATTAGCAAAATTGAAATTAGTATATGTAATAAATCACCAGCTTGGCAAATATATAATTACTTGAAACATGGAAGACATGAACCTATAGTAGCAAACGCTCTCGTGATCGGGATTCCTAAGGTTACTATAGAGGCTAGCTCTAATTACACGCTCATGTTTTTCCCCACCAAGTCATTTGAAGTAGACGCGTAGGTAAGTCTTCCAGTACTCATAGCATTTAGTAGTCCCTCTATTAAATACAACACAGGATACCGTCCTTGTAGCTGTAGTCAATGTTAAATCAATCCTGCAATACTTTCATGTTAAGTAGCTTTATTGTGTTTAACTTTAGGGAAGATTTATAACAATGAAGTTGAATGAATACCAATAGGTGATTTTGCATGGATCTATTGTGCTAGCCGTCTACATCTTTCTAGGCATCATGAAAGAACTCACATAACTCCCTGGTGTGAATGTCAATCGTACTCTTAAACCAAGAACCAGGCTTTCCAAGTGCCTTTTTAGTGTCTCTGTCCTTGTCCAATTTGACGTTGATCTTTTCTTACTTTGCAACGATTGTCGTGATTTCATGACCCTTTGCCTTACCTCGACTAGTACATCATCGAGTATATAAGAGTCAGCGTTTACCTTCCTCATCAACGTACTCCTCTAAAGTTTCATCCTCCTCTCCTAGTATATCAGAGTCATCATTTTCTACAAGGACTTGTCTTTCAAGATTGCATTAGATCGGATGTGACAACATTAGATGATATAGTAGGTCGATTCCACATCAAGGTATCAATCTTTGATAGTTTTACTACTAAGTCAACATTTGTAGACTTGGTATCTTAGATTACCGTCTTGTTATCGACATCCACTTCTAAAAAATCTAACATATGTCGATATCCAAAGTGCTCAACAACTTTACAGTTTAGACCATTAAACAAACCATCTACATAAAGAGCAGACAAACCATCCCAATACTCATCTGACAACCAGTTCCTAACGTAAATCCAACTCTTGTCAATCGGTATTTCATTTATAAACAATAACAGACACAACCATTAAAGTAAGTCATGTCAATGTATGTATGCATGCAATTCTAGACATCGCCTTTACTCCAACCCTACAAGATAAGGCTCTATCCTATTTAGTATTGTAATTTATGCATTGTGTTACTCATCCCACAATGCCCATTATTTGTAAAAATTTCTACAGCAGTTCGTATTAGTTCTCATAAGTATGCTATCAAACACATACCCAAAGAACAAAGGAAGATGTACCAAAACCTATACCAAAGGAACAAGTGAAATTATATGACAAACACGTAAAATACAATACCAAAATGCCTAAATGAGACAATTCAAGCATTGGTTACTATGTATCGATCCTCGAAAGGGTCTAAGGTAAATTCATGCATGCACGTGCAAAATGAAACATAAACAGTACCCATATATGTTGTTTTTGTGACTACCCAGTAAGTTAGATAGCAAACTATATTAAAAAAAAGGCACAAATTTTTTTTATTAAATTTATGAAATTTTATCAAAATTTATGGTAATCTTATGTCCAATTATTTGTATTGTTTTTAATTAAAATTATTAATAGATTTTATATACAATAATATTATAATTATTAAACTATATTAGTTTTACTATTTAATTAAAATAATAAATTATAAAAGTTTTATTTTATATTTGTTAATTAATTTTATTAAAATTTTACTTCTATTCCGTTTGTACATTCCTTAATTAGATTTATTTTTTAAAACAATTCTAAATGAATATATTTTTTCATTTTTATTATATCATTTATCAACTAATTTATCTCCATTTTTAAATCTTTAATTCATACAACATCCTTTATTTTTCAATTAATTCAATCATTAATTCTTAATTTTAAATTTTTAGATCCATTTTTAATCTTTTTTAATTATATATAACATCTTTTAATTAATTAAATTACTTCTTTTATTAACTTCAATATTTTACATATTTAAATTTTCAAGTTTTTTACTACTATCACGCATTGTATTAACATATTCCTAACATAAACAACTAACTTAAGCATAACTTAATTCACTAAAAACAAACTTAAACATAATAAAGATTATAACAAAAAATTTCATCAACAACAACCTTATTTCAACAAAATTCCCAACACTGAACATATCAACAAAATATCACCTAATTCAACAAACATAATCAACAAAATCACAAATCATACCAACTTGATTACATCAACAAAATCACAATCTAAATTTCTCAATATTACTCAAATTTATCACATAACACAACCACATTGTACAAATTTCTCAATATTACACAATATTCTCAATATTTTTCATCATTTTTTCAATAATAAAAAAGAAAAATAAAAACTTATACAATCCGATACCCACTAAACTAGGGTTTGAAAATTCAATAGGTGGTAAACATGAGTTTGATGACGAGCAGTGGCAACGGGGACGGTGGCAGTAGTGGGAAGAAAAGGGAAGGAATCTTCTTGAGATACTTTGGGAGCTTTTAGGATTTGGGGATTTTAATTGGGAATTATTGAAAATCTCTAAGGTTGGTGCAAGAAAATAAATTTTTTGAAGGCTTTAGGAGAGAAAAACAAATGGAGAGAAGAGAGAATCAGAGGAAGATGAGGGAGACGTCAAAAAGCTAAGGGAACGAGGTTCTGCATTCTAGGAAACTACATGTCATCGCAAAAACTATAAAATTTTGTCGCAAAAACCTACCAAAATGACGCCATCCACCTTATGCTAGAAAAAAAGTGTCGAAGATGGTTTTAGAACTACCTTTTGTGAAGACAATTTTTAAAAGTCCTCGCAAAAAACTTTAGAGAAATCGCCAAGCCAAAAGCCAAAATTTTTGCCAAAATATAAAAAATTTAACTATTTGTGACAACATGTCGTTGTGAATAGCCTTGAATAAACACCTTTGACATTGCCTCTTCCACATCAATGCTAGTTGGACTTCACTAGTTTTTACGACAACATGTCGTCATAAATACGTGTAAAATGATGCAAAATTTACTCTCGTCATATCACAATTTGGTGCCATTAGGTATTTTCAACGACAAGTCATAAAAAATGGTCAAGAACATTCTGTGGATTATTTGCGATGACATGTTGTCACTAATCTGTTGATATATGTGATGATATGTCGTTGCTATTAGTTTTTACAAGGACATATTCGAGGTAAATAATTTTCTAATATCTGTGACAACATAATGGCCATGTTTGTAGGTGTAATTATGGGATGTCACTATAGTTATACATCGATTAGAACTCTAATATCATTTTATATACTCATTACAATACTATAATATAATTGAGTACATAAAAACTAATTATAAAAAATAATAGAATATATACAAAGTTCAAGTATCCTTAATACCAAAAGAAGTTGCTATCAGGTTAGAAAGTATTAGGTAAGTTTCTATCTTGATCTAAAGAATACATTTGCCAAAATACTATCTTTAAATAGTTTTGGAGATAATTATTAATGTACCACATATATGTTTCTCAACTTCTTCTTAATGTTAACCCATAAAATGAATATTGTTTGTAATAAATTTGATGAGTAACATGTTCTGTAAAGGGAAAAAACTAAAAAATTAAAAAAAAAAATCTCATGACTAATATCTTAATTTTTAAATGTGAGCTATTTATTAAGAAAGTAAAAAATTATTTAAAACTAAATAAATATTAGTCATTATTTTTAATTTTTTAGGTTCAATAATATTTGTCATATTTTGTTAAAAATGAATAGAAAACAAAAAGTGCAACAAATTTGATTTTTGGGTAAAAACAAAAAATTTTCTGGTGTTTTCAGACAATTTATGGACATTCTAAAAATATACTGGATATTCATGGATAATTACCGACAATAATGTTGATATTGTGGACACTACAGGAAAGATATCTTTCCTTTTGTTATCCGAGACTACAATGTATAAACAATATCATAAAAATGTCAATCATGTCATGGCATTTTCATCCTTAATTATAAGACAATAATTAACGTGTAACGTTTTACTAAAAAAATAAATAAATTCACGTGTCAACTCAACCATTCAATAATTTATGTCAAAACTAATCAACTAGTAATATCAAGAAGGGTAATTTATGTCAATACCAATCAACTAGTACCATCAAGAAGGGGGTGTTGAGAGAAAGAGATCAGAGAAAATTGTTATCCTTCACATGGCCGAAGAAAATGACTACTTGACAAATACTTATTCTTAGATTGCCCCACAAGAGGGTAGGTGAGAAATTAATTCGTTTAGATCTGCATCTTCATTCCCTCTGCTCCTTTAATACTCTTTGGAAAGGTGAACCCTCAGCCCATCACTAGCTTACTGCAGGCACTAGTAAGATGGAGTACTCTGATGAAATTGCGAACACAAACTACGTTGAAGAAATTTTTAATGGTATGAATTCTCATGTCGACCGACGTTTCTGTTTACTCATACTCGTTTATAATATTACTATTTTTAGCAAATGCATTCGTACCTTTAATTTGATCTCAATTTTAGATTCAAAATTTATAACTCAATATTAAAGACATGCATGGATAGAGTGAATTTACTCTTAGACTATATTTGTAACGACAACATATTATTTGGTCTATTACTTCATTAAAAAAAAAGAAGAGAAAAACTCATGTATATCTAGCAATTTGGCGTTCAAACTAGCCAAAACATAACAACTGTTTTTTTGTTTGTTTGTTTGTTTGTTATTTCATGTCCAATATTCTGACTAGTTGTGTATGTAAGCACTTCTTTTTTTTTTTTGGTTGGTTCCTTATAAGGATGCTCAAGGAGAACATGCCATTGGATGTATGAAATTAGAGCACGACTAGTAAACCGTCTTCCTGTATTTGATTTAGCTTTTATTTAAATGTACACATTTATATTGCTAATCTTAAAAATACACTTGAATTTGGTTATAATAATTTTCACATTAAAACATTAAAATTGGTTCAGGCTCCTATATGAAGAATCTTTTGGTATATCTTATAGTTAAAAGATTGTAGTTCTGTTGCTAAAAATTAAAAATTGTGTGCTGAGTATATACTAACTACCTTCAAATTTTTAGGTAACATGTAGTCCTTAAACTAACTTTCAATTCTAACAAATTACTTCCCGAACTTTTATTTGTTTGCTTATTATTATTATTATTATTAGTTACAATTTTGGTCTTTGACATCGAAGTTGACAAATGATTTTTGAAATTCAATAGAAATAATCACGTACCTATGACATAATAACCCAATATTTTACATAAATAGTTAGAAATAGTACAAAATGCTATAGTTTTTCAATGAGTTTTAAATTTCTATTAAAATTTCAAGTTATTAGAAGATGAGCGAATGATTATCTTTGTTAAACTACAGAACTACAACGTCAGTGACCAAAATTGTAAATACCAAAATTATAAGTTTAGAGACCAAAGTGTATAGTCAAGGGACTAACTGTGCATATAATCATAAAAATTATATATATAAATATATATATATATATGTATATATATATTACTAAACTCTATTTTTGATTTCTTAGCTAGAGAATACCACCATATAACCAATACAAGGGCAGAGGCTGAATTTGATGCACTGGCAAATGATTTAGAGAACATGATGTACTCCACAAGCTTGACCATGCCACCTGGATGCTGCATCTTTAAAGTCCCAAACATATTGTTGAGGCATAACCCAAAAGCTTATACACCGAATGCATTTTCCATAGGGCCCTATCATTATGGAGAGGAACATCTCAAAGCCACACAAAAAATCAAATTGAGGTATTTGCACCATCTTATCTCTAGGTTCCCAGATTCAAAGGCAATGTTAAATAGTCTCGTCAGAGCCATTCGCGGGGTTCAGGAAGAGGCTCGTGATTGTTATGCCGACCCTTTCGATCACATTAGTACGGATGAATTTGTAAAAATTTTGGTACTTGACGGTTGCTTTCTCATTGAGCTGTTCCGCAAGAACGCACTCAAGGTATTTCGCCATACATTCAATATAAATCCTCAAATAGACGGTGACCCTATATTCATGATGAGTTGCATGCCACAATTTTTACGTCATGACCTAATGTTGCTGGAGAACCAAATTCCTTGGCGCGTTCTTAGTGTCTTGTTTCACATTACCACAAAGCACGACGACCGGCTGCGGCGTTTAGGTTCTCTAGTCCTGCTTTGGATCTTTCCGAGATTGGCTTTAGATGCTGAAAAAATCCTTCAACAATTGCCTGCTACGGAACATCCGCCCAAGCATATTCTTGATATGCTGAGGAACGCAATGGTGTTACCTTCTGCTACAGCTCAAGAAAGAAGTTCGGAATGGAACACCATGCCTTCGGCTACAAGACTGAGCGAAGCCGGAATCAAGTTCAGGATGGGTACTATTAGCGATTATTTGGATTTATTTTTTATTTATATATTTCTTTTATTAGTAAGAATAGAATAGTCTTTTACTCCTCTACTCTTAGGGCTATTATAAACCACCTTTTGTATTTAGGGATAAGATTTTTACCGGCGGATGTGGGCACTCGGCTGGTATGGGGTTTATTAAATGGGATTGGAGCAGGTATATATCTATGGATGCTCATATTATCCCAATGGAGGAAGGGTACTAGTAGCACCCCCGTTCGCCATAATATAGATGCACCTTTATTTTTTTTAAAAAAATATATCATATTTACATATATATTCTAATATACTTCATCGGAATTAAAAAAAATGTGAAAATATTTTATGGTCTTCGAAAAACCTTAATGAGTTAATAAATTTTTATTAAGTGTAGTAACTTTGTGTTTTATGAGATATTAATATTATGTTTTATGAGATATTAATATTATATTATTGAATTTTACATTTAATTTTATAGAATTTATTTTAAATATAGATTTTTGTTAAGTTCTTAACGCATAAATGGATAGACAGAGCACATCGAAAGTCTTCTTGGTGGACACTTCTTGACCCCGCCCTGCCTCAAGTAATACGGGTATGTGGGACAAAAGTGGGGGCGGGATGCTCATCTCTATCAATTTTAGTTTATTTTTCATACTATTTTTCCGCAATTTGCGATCTCTATTCTTCTTTCTTCTCT